>DWHK01001301.1:0-11403 GCA_018247855.1 Graphium androcles
AAACAATACATTAAATCAATCAAAACTGAGCTCTGATCATCCATATCATTGTTGATCCACGAACAATACTTATTTTTTTATTTAAACAGCATTGGAATGGAACTGAAACCAGACGCCTTTCCTTCTTAACACGTCTACGTTTTAATAACGCCGCCCAAATAGGCTTCTTAGAGCTGAACATTTTAGACTGTATAATCATTTACCTGGTGGGGTACTTGTCACCCACTTAGCAGTATTTTATTAAGAAAATATTTGTAATTACTCTCGTACTAACGCCGTACCTAACCGATAGTTGTCTGACGCTGAACGATAACCAACGATTGTTCCGTGAGTTGGTGGCATTCGTTGATAATACGGATCGAAGTCAATGGGGCATACGCGGAGGGGGATCCGTTGGCCGGTATCTCTGCGTGCGTCACCAGCACGATAACAGTAATGGCCGCTTAGATAAGTTCGCAGTGCTGTGACGCCTTCTGTCGCTATGCTATGAAGGGATAGCGTAGATGGGCGCTGTACAAAGATCTATATAGGATTCCGCACCTAGAAGGTGCTAAGGAAATCATATTACAGAAATTACGCTGTCTTTCTGCCCGTGAAACTTCTGGCTGCAAAAGGCAGTATACTTAAACCGTAATAGGTAAGCCCGTGGCATTCACAAAGCAAAATAATAAATTTATTGTAAATGGTGTATTGATCAATTTAAAAAATGTTAATCATTTTACGACTTGTTCCTTTCGGACCTGTTTTCGGGTTCTAAGACTATTACACTGTATGTCTAATGATCCGAGTATGTGTTTTTCTATCTACATATGGTCGAATTGATATTATAAAAGAAAATTGTCTTAGGCCAAATCAGTTTTCGACATTGAACGGAAGAAATTTAATTAACCCTTAATATATTGGTTAAACAATATATATACATGTAACTGGATGTAATTTTTTTTCTTGTAATCAATACAAAGGCATTTGACTTTAGTAGTTCTTAAACGACTGAACATATTTCGCTGAACGATAGCTGAAACACTCAATATTAAGTCACTTTTCAAAAAACGTAAACCGAAATTGGAAATATTTTAAGGTAGGCACACCAATACACAGATATACAGATACTTATGTACACACATTCAAAAAGCATCTTCTTATTCGTCAGGTACGGCGTTAGACAGAGTTTTATGATCTTGTGATATACTATGATTTCATCCTAATGTCAATTATATATAAAAATTTTAGAAAAACAAGACCTTGAAATATTTTTACTAACCGACTTCAAAAAAGGAGGAGGCTTCTGAATTCGACGGTGTATATTTTTTTTATGTTTGTTCGGGGATTTCTTCGTCGTTTGTGCATCGATTTTGATGATTCTTTTTTTTATTGGAAAGGAGATATCCTAAATAGTTATAGTAGTTCCATAAAATTTTCATAAAAATCGGTTAAGTAGTTTGTTTTTGAAATCAAAATAACGGAAAAGAAAAGTCGGTTTTTTGTAATTTTGTGTCAAAATAATCTTGTTAATTAGATATCCAGTCCGATCGTTTCGATCATCAGTACCGAGGTTACGGTGATACAATTTTATCTATTATACCGCATATAGGTCTTGTTTCTAGTTTATCCACATAATACAACAGGGCAGCTTTAAGAATTAAACCTGTATATGAACGAGAAACAGTACAGTCTCCTAAAACTTTGATGATTTGCTGTAGAAAATAGCTGAAAACCATTATAAACATTTCAATTAGGGGAAGTATGTAGAACTTAGAGTATACACAAGTAACGATAGAGAGCGTGTAACCGGGTGTAAGCCGTGAGCACGGGTGTGAACAGTTCTGTAGCTGTAACATGACAAATAATTTGAAACATGACGACAATAATTACACTTCTTAAGGGGCGATAAGACAAGTAATAAATGAAAACATGGTTACAAATGTTCACTGCGATTACGGCCCGCTACTTTTGCTCGACACAACGTACTACAAGCGCTCTATGTTATATGTATACTCTAAGATGCAGACGCTTCCGTGCCTTCCCTGTTAAGTTAATAAGACGTCTTGTTAGTCAAGTTACGTACGATCGGAATACACGCATAGATGACGTTCGTATCGAATTATAACGCGTGACTTGCCAAATAGATAGTTGCTTACAGGCATGTTGACGACATGATAAATCGGAGCTAGAAAATATATCGGATTACGACATGTTGTGTTACGTTGCCCTAGCTAGCTAGCTCTGACGACAATATTTGTCCAATTACAAATTATGGTGCCCGGTTTCAAATTAAGTATTTTTTTTATTTAAATAATAAATCCTTCTTTTTAGTGTTACACAAAATTGGAGAAGGATTAAGTGAACATATTAATTTTACTGGAATTGTTTGATATACGAAAGATTCATGTAAAATATTTCTAAAGTGAAAATAACTTTCAAAGTTGAAGACAAAATATAATAATAAGTTTCATTTTTTTTTTGGATACTATAACATAAAGAGATACACATATTAAGATTAACATATCTAATATTAATCTTAATATGTGCATCTCATCATATTATCATATTACTGCATCATATTACTCAGGATACAAACACGAAATATTAACATTACCGCATAAACGTGAATGATTACTAAAAATTAATATAAATTCCAGGAATATCGGATAAAATTAAAATTATATATCACATGTACATACATATCAGTTTATGCCCAATATGCGTCACGAATCAAATCCCTCTATTGGAGGCTAAAAATATCTAAATCCCTCTGCCACGGTTTCACCTACCGTATCCGATATCGATGTTTTATTAAGCCCTGTTGTACGCTTCTAATAATTTTTGGGGAACGATAAAATGCGGCACGAGCATTTTTTTGCGATCGAAACTTGACAAGCGAGCAGACGGATCACTCGATATAACTGATACCTGATACCCGTCACCCATAGACACCTACAAAATCTTAAAAGTTGCCAGTGCATGCCTTTAGAGTGCACAAAAGGATGTGATTTTTATTGGATGTTATTGATGCACAGATATGTTATCAAGAATTGGAAGACATCTAATTTTAACTTAACTTCTCAAGGTATACGCAAATGCGATTTTCCTATATAAATTTCATACTATATTATTCTGTTACGTGGTTAGTTTTATTCTACCAACACTGGTGGAAGGAGTTGCAATTTTGTCAACTCAAATTGATTGAGCTGAAGAAAAGCTAAGTGTTAAAATTGGTGCGTAGCAACACGGGTCAACTCGTATATATGAAAATGAATTGTTGTTCGTTAACCTCGTTAAAACCCAAAGAAGGCTCAACTGGTTTGTCTGGTACGTTTAGGTAAAAATATATTCATAAAAATAGACGGGATTAGATACCAATTCACATATTATTTCATCTATCTTACAATCCTCGTCGACGAGTTTGACAGTTCTTCTATGTTTCCATAACAACGACAAACTCCGCATTTAATATTGACTTTTGATGTAAAAGTATTAAAGGCGCTTGTAACAGCTTGTATAAAATAAAAAATAATAATAAATTAAACCCAAAACTTCGAACCTTACTCGTTTCTACCATTTACCCAAGTCCGATGATGACATTAAGTATTACCAACGACCCTCCAACGTCAACAGAAAGGTCTATTTCAGTATATTATTAAGACTTTAATCCAACATTAACAGGCCAGATCCCAGCTGGGAACGAAACTATGAGTCGTGGCTATCAGCCAACTTTGCCCATTAGCCACAGCGATACAGCTATTGTTAATGCGAAAACGAGCGGATACATTACGCGGGCTTCTTACTCACGTAACTGATTTTTTAAAGACCGGGTTAAAGACATTAAAAGTACATTAACTCATCGTAAAAGCTATGTCTTACAAGACAAAGTAAAACAAGGGTTAATGTTCCTTCAAAACGACGTTTCTCTTTTAAATCAATTAATTGCGAGTATAGGTAAATTATACTAATCTTCAACTACCACGGAACCTTATTATTTTTTTTTGATACTACCTCATTTACTTTAAGTCGCCGATGATGTTCTTTAATTAAAACTAAAGCAGACAGAGACTTTAATAAAATTATTATTTTAATTATATGAACTCATCCGTGTTGTTCCTGACAAAATTGTAAATAAATTTTTTAAGCCTTGAATCTTTTAAATAGCATCAATTAATAGAAAACGCCATATGAAAGGCATGTACTGGCATTGATATTGCCAATATATTGATATATACTTTTATATGAATATAGAAAAAATAATACCAAATGTTTTTTTAAAACATTATAAATAACTATTTTATTTCTTTCAATCATTGCTGCGATATACTCGATATATCTCAGTTGGATTTCTCAACATTGTGTGATCGAAAACATTCGTTGAGGAAGGCGGAGGAGGTGATGGTGAACGCATCTGTGTTGCACCTAGCACGTTTAGAATGAGTCAAGTAAGCTTTGAATTTTCAGCCACTGTCCCCTGTTCTTTGCGACCAAAGGGTTGCAGTGAATGGGTTCATGATGGACACGTCTGTGTTGACTCTGGCCAGGTAAGCTGTCATTTATGCCTGTGTTTTGCAAACAAGTTGGGAAGAGGGGACTCATTAGAATATAGATCGTTCTCCCTATCTTCCGTGAACGGCACTGCTGATGAATGCGGCGTGATGGGGCCGCGGGGATTGAACGTCTGCCCACTGCAGCCGAATCTGAATGAATGACGGAGCACCATAACCATCGCGCGGGCTTGGGGTTAGTTGCCCTTGACACTGGCTTTCTTGACTCCCATTGCATTGGATGCTTACACGAAAGTAGGAATTTAGAAACATGCGCTCGTTGTTTCGGAACGCCTTCCCTGGAAGAATAGAATAGAATACTCATATTGGGAGTTGTCCCCGAAGTATGGCTGCTGTGGCAGCCAGCGCTGGTGGGGCAAGGTATGCTAAAGCGTACCCGTGAACCCGCCTAAATGCACTCAGGTGGAACAGCGTAGAAGTTTTAGTAGGTGAGATTCTGACATAACCCGTTCTAGCCCCCGGGATACAAGTAAGCGTTTTCTGTATTTCCTCCATGTAAAAAAAGGTGCCATGGTGAGCATGCCACGCCAATAGGTCCCTTGAACACAGTTGCGTTTAATTTTTGATTTCACCCTTACACTCAATACAAAATAAGATGTATTATTGTAGGCCTGGGTTGAACATAATTTACTTTACATGATTTTATGTTTTGACGTAAAAATACATTTTTTTTAAATGAACCTCTTTTAAATTAAATGTGCAGAGATTCAAAGCAAAAGTCAAAATTCTCTAATCAATTTAAGCTTTTTTCAAGTACTTACGAACGTCAAAATCTGCCACTGTCACGCCGATTAAACACCATTAATTAAATGCGTTATATTCTATAACAATGGTTTTATTTTAACAATCCATTTCACACTATTATAATTCAGACCCAGCGATTCCGAAAGTCAAAACAGTCTGCGACACTGCTTCAAAATATTTAATCGAGTACGAAGTGAATTTGACATTGAAATCCTAATTGTAAAAGCGTGTCGGCTAAATTATTTAGCGAATTTTAGAGGTACCTCTTAAACTGTCACCTGTCACCTTCAGTGTTATGTTAACGCTCCGCGAATCCTTTGGAAATTGGCCTTTTATTTTTTTATTTAGCATTGTTATTAACTTGCCAAAATACAAATAACTACTCACATCTCAAGATGGTAATTAAAGAAACAATGAAAGCTTCTACGCCTTCAACAATCTTACAATATAATAAAGTTGTCAGTTAAGCTTCGTATTTCACTGAGCACATATTTTTCTAATAATTTCTAATAACAACGTCGTAACAAGGTTTATCTTTGTTGAGATACATTTCAAGTTTATTTAGTAACTTTGCATTAGCAAATATTAAATAATAAACCTCCTCCTTAAGAAACTATTTAAACCTGACTGAGTTTTGGCATCGACGCCCCATCTATAAGAGATCAATCACTTGCGCTGAAAATATGACTCTAGGCAATTGTATCAGACACAGGTTCCGAGGAAATCCGAGGGCGCGCTTTAATGAGCTTCAGAAAGCAGCTTGTGCGGGACGCCCATGCCAAAGATGAATTCAAGTCGCAGAGGCTTAGATGGCTTGGACATGTACTGCGTATGGGGGAAAATCGGGCCGTGAAGAAAGCGTACCTAGGAGTGCCAACGGGACATCGCCCTGGATACCATTGGAGTGAGGCCGTAGAAACGGGCCTACGCAACCTCCAAGTTTTAGACTATTGAGACGTGCCGATACGCTGTAACGAGTGGCGTCTTCTAATTTTGGAGTTCAGGACCCACGTGTGATATGCGTCAAAGTAAAGCCGACGATAAGGTATCCCGGATATTGGTTGATATTGACAGTGACTTCTGCCAGGAATGTTTGCGATGTCTTCTTTCAAAGCTTTACGCCAAAGTAGAAATGTCGATGGTTCTATACGAATGAAATACTCCCGTCTCGGCTGACATCTTTAATTTTACTGCATGGCTTCTACACAAACTGCAGAGGGTGATGACAATTAGGGTCATATGAGACGGTCAGACGACTTCCTTGTACTTTGAGACTTTTAAGCCTTGGCGAGGGGAGTAAAGGGACCAGAGCCACCTGTCAGACATATAGAAAAAAATGGACCGAGTTAATGGCTAAATACAACCACTCACTATGTCCAAATGGGATCAATACTGTATATGTTGTTGATTTTACAAGAAAGCTTTCAAGATATTCTTGATATATATAAAAATGCAGATATAAATAGTATATTAAGAACTAATAAAATAAATAAATAATAGAACTAGTAAAAGAAAACGTTGCCAGCCCTGGAAATTGGTTAAAACAGGTTAAACGGTAGGACGGGATAAGATTATATTAAGGATTTGATGGGGAAAGGAGTGGGAAAATAAAAGGGTAGAAATGGCCATCCGGCAACCTCAAGAACCATGCATACTTTATTTTATACTGGCTCTGTGAAGGGTGGTGGTACCTCCCCGGGCGAGCGTGGCCGTAGAAGTGCAGCAAAAGCTGTATGAAGGATGTTATGCTCTACCACCTGCTGAAAGATATATAATTTCTGTAATTTCGCAATATGATATTTTAAAAATATTACTTAGAATGAAATGTAACACTACACACTGTAATCTAAGATCCGAATTAACTAATAAAAGAAATTTGATGGAAATAAATAACAAAGTCTTAATAATTTTCCTAAGTCATATCTCCTGTATCCACCACAATATTTTTAATTGCGCAGACTACATTCGATTAGTATAAAACATTCATTAAATAATTATTTTATCATTATACTTACTTCACACAAAACGATTTTGGATAAATGGCTACTTGCATTCAAATTAAGATATACATAAAATATTAAAGTTTTTTTATACCAGCGTATAAATAAACTTTAATATTTTATGGAAAACAATATAAAGCTCCATAGTTAATTCAATTACATAGTATGATAATACGATATAAATAAACTACGCTAACATGAATATTCACTAAAGTGTTCAGTATCTGCCAATTAGTGAGAATATGGTACAGAAAGGTAAAAATGAAAATATTTTTAAATCAGAAATCATTTTTACTCATAATGCGATGTAATTTTAATATATTCGATACTCGATTTATACAGAATACAGAAAGAAAAAGCAATTTAGTATTGTTTTCTCTTTTTTTTTGTCAGCTAATTTTTCATTTTTTTTCTTACTATACTTACTTGAGTTACATAACATGAACAAAATTAGAAATAGTAATTTTGCAACCCACTAGTCAAAGCATACTAACTACTTACAACGCAACTGCAATCTAACTCTTAAATGTGGATAGATGATAGATAGACAGAACGTCATGCTTTTTAGGTTCAATAACAAAAAATCATTTTTTTATACAAAAGATTGGCTCGCTTGCCAGACGGTTCACCTGATGTCAAGTAATCCCGTCGCCCATGGACACACACAACAACCGAAGTGTTGCATGTGCGTTGCCAGAGTATTTTGGGTGTGATGGACCAGGAACATGTTATAGGTTTTTCGGAGGAGAAAGGCGTGGGAAAAGAAGAGGCCATCAGTAAAACACAAAAGCCATACTTTATTTCATTGTGCCTTTTTTTGTAGCGTGGTGGTGCCTCCCAGGGCAAGCAGCCTTATGAATGTAGTAAAGGATGTTATGCTTTATCAGCTGGAGTAAGATTTTCTGTTTGTTACTGCTGCTAATATTAACGCGAAAATACTGCAGTGAAACCAACAAAATATATGTCTCCGATCGCAAACAATGCGGTACGTGACTGGAAACCTCTCGAGCGATTAAGATAGGGAAGTCTGCTGACACCCTTTGTTAATGGAAGGACTCAGCCTCTCGAGCTCCCTTCACAGCGACCCATCCGCCTTATTCAATAGAATTTTGCACGCAACGTTACTTTTACGTGTGTACAAAGTTTTTGAAGTCCTCGGGCACTCATCTCTGATTGTGGCGGACAAAGGATTGTTACAGGACTAAATTCGGCACCTTTTTGTTTCAATGTATAATATAATAAACTAATGAATCTGGCAGTCATTGTCCTATCCGAACTTTGGCAACAGACAATAGCTCCACCTGTCGAGTCTAATTGTAAATTAACCTGGACACCACCTGACCTGACCACACACAAAATTTTATTAAAATGATCCAGTCATTTAAGACGAGTTCAATGACATGCACACATACAGAAGAATTAAGTACATAAAAAATAAAAGCAGGTAATAAAGTAATAAATTTATATCGAATTTAATCGCATACTACAATAGTAGGAATTCCATCGAAATTTTCATTATTATTTTAGATTACTACAGCCCTTTTCCGTTCAATCTAACCATAAGCCAAATGACGCCAAATTCTCTGTGGACAATATGCTATAGGAGAAATACGAGTGTATATTTTAAATGTTAGCTAAATAATATAGGATAGGACAATATATTATTTAACTAGTGTTATATGATATTAAACAATATCATAAATAATTTTCTTAATAAACAACTTTCTGTCTTTAAAGTGTAAGTGTAAGCTTATTATTATATTATTGTTTTTACTTCCCTGGACGGAATTGTACAAGGTTTTTTATTTAAAAATGAATGCAAATTAAAAGGCCTTTGAAACTGGTCTAGTCAACTCCTCATAAGGCGAACGTGAAATAAAGTTCCCTTGTGTTGTAAGTTAGCTGGATGGTGGTCTCTACTCTTTTCTCTCCCACTTCTTTCTCTTTTCAGTTATATAATCCCATTGCCATGTTTGGACAAAGTCCAATGGCATATTCTCTCCAAAACTGGCAATTCACCTACAACACTCCAAATGTTTTAGAGATCCATGGGCGACGTTAACTTAACATCTGGTGTCGGTACACCAGACGTTAAGTTAACGTAAGTTTGATCAGCTTACTTGTCAGCTTGCATAAATTAGTTATACATGATAGATATATCGTTAAAGATTATAGTTTACGATATGTTCCTTATGTATTCGTATATTTTTATATATTATAAATATTATAATATTATCAGAGATTTTGGATTGCATCATTGTAAATTGAAAATCCAATCTTAATCTAAATCTTGTGACTTCGAATTCTTACTGTAATCCTTTTAGTATCGATAACTTAGTTACAGAATTTTATCTAATGACAAATATCTGACCCTATCAAGAGACATTTATCAATACCGTTTAAATCCATTGTTGATTTGATAGTGACGTATACATATAAATCGATTACTGACTTAAAATTTAAGAAAACATGTAATTCGTAAAATCGTTACTTATAAACCGACATTCAGTTATATGATTAGTATACATAAAATTTTATGTCTGTACAAGAACTAACTCCGCGTGGAACCGTAAACTCAAACATCGCGTTAGTCATCCCTATGAAAATTAAGACGATCATACTTCTGTAATAATTTCTAAATTATATCTAATGGGAAGGATAAGCGAAATAAGAAAGGATAAGAAATAAAATAAAATAATATTTGTCTTTGATGTTATCTCGGATTTAAATTGCCATTTTTAGAAATAAAAATAATTGAAATTATTTGCATTTCTTTATCGGACTTGTAATTTGTAGATTGGACATAAATTAAAGTAATTTGTTCAAAGGCCACGTTTTCCTGATTTTCCTTCAAATGTCATTATTTAAAAACGAAACAAAAGAAAAATGTTGTTCAGTCAATTTTATGCCCTAGTAGTCGTTTCAATGGCATTCCTCAAAGCTTTGCTGCAATTTTTTTCCTTAACAACCGAGATACCAAAATTTAATGGCAAACAAAAGATCTAAAGAATATAAGAAACTCGAAAATTTTCCACCCGAAAAATTCCGTTTTCTGTATCTTTTATAGATTATTTATCATGAATTCTTTTTTACAGTAACAAACAAAAAGTTCTTTATAGAGTCGTAATGCCCTGTGACATCACGTCTGACAAACTGACATCATATACCTGCGTAAAATTTGCCATATCCACTAAATTTCAGAATAATCTAAACGAAGTTACTAACTGGCACAACTCAACTCAATTCGAATGTCATCCTAAACATTTAAATTTACAATTAAATATGGTAAATATGGCCTTTGAGAAAGGTGCACAGTGCAAAATTACCTTCAGATATGCGTCAAATTTATAGATCTGAGAGATAATTTAATATTAACTTTAACCTTTAAGTGAAGTTTAGGGTAAACTGTTTGTCATTATCACTCTTTTAATTATTAGCTTCATTTTAAAATTCTTACGCTTTGTTAGAAAAGCGCAAAACTTAAAACACATCAATGTCAATCTCGTGAAAATGTCAAATACATAAAAATCTACATACATACATACTGTAATGTAACTTTTTTGTTTAAAGAATCACTTGTATCGCAGTTGGATAACACATCCCACGTTTGAAATAAACTGCAGTCGTTTCATACTCGATTAATCGTACTATTACCTTTTTCCACGTTTTTGTGTTTTTGAATCTTGTAACAATTATTTTTTACCAAACATTATCCGTTTTTACATTTGTACGAACCAGTCAAAATAATTATGGCATTCTTCGGCCCCAAACATAAACTCGTTAATACGTCTAGAAATAAAAGTTGGCTTGAGTAGTGTGAAGTGAGTAGTTAAGTGCAAAAATTTATTGAAATAAGCACGTCATATTTAGCATACCTATCCTCTATACCGAACGAATGGTTTTGGATAATGTCTGAGAAATTATGTCAAATGTACTGTTAAATGTCTTTTGCGACATAAGTATAAAGAAGCGTAAGTCTTTTGCCTGTATTTTAATGCCTGTAATATTTAAGCAAGCGAAGCGAGTGAGGTTTACAATTACAGTTGGGGCGAAAACGCATTTTATGTATGTATGTAAGGATGTATGTATGTATGTATGTACATATGTCC
>DWHK01001302.1:0-11402 GCA_018247855.1 Graphium androcles
TGAGGTTTACAATTACAGTTGGGGCGAAAACGCATTTTATGTATGTATGTATGTAACGCGATAACTCTCGAATCAGTACTCGAATTTAAATATAATTTGGAATATATGTAGATAATATTAGTCCAATTTTTAAGTTTGTTGTGCATCCATCATGAAATAAATGTAAAATAAAATTACCTTGAGGTCCAAGTTCGCTGCGAACTACTAGTTTATAAAACAGTTTTTAAAGCTAATGCAGTAATTTCGGAAATTCATTAATTTTTTTGTAATACGTCACATTAATGCCCACTTAATATTGTATAATTATTAACACATCTCACAGCAGAACTGTTAAATTGCCGTAACATAGCGACGCCATCTTATAAATATTATAATTATGAAATTATGTATATTTTTTACTGCTTCACACAAAAACTGATGAATGGATTTCGATGAAATTTGACACACAGTGAATTAGCTAGATTGACATATAAGCTGGATTTTGAATAAATAATAAAAATCTTGGTAAAAAAGCGGGTAGCAGGAAGTTGGTTATAAACGTGACGCAAAGATTATTTTTATGTAAAAATAATATATTATATTTCTTGATTACTGCCGTTGACTTCTCCAAAATTGTTCTATATTAAAAATCCATTTTAGGCTTTTAGAAACATTTTAAAACGAATATAACCAAATTTGTCCAGTAGTTCTCAAAACTTTGCCCTTAGCTACACATTTACCGATTTATTTTTATTATATAGATATTCGAAAATATTTGAGAGAAATATATGCGATTTTTATATTTTTTTACTATTAATCGTCTGTTTTCTTTTTAAATAGATATTAATTTCATATTTTAAGCTAAAGTATGTAAAACATTTCTATCAATGCCTAGTATATCCGTAATTGGTACTCATATCTGTCTAAAAAGAAATATAAAAAGTTATGAGGATAACAAGCAATGTGAACACTATGAAGTACCTGTTAAATAAATAAATAAAAATTAAATAACCTTTAATATTAAATTATTAAAATTAAAGCAATGGCTCTGTCCATAACAATTATTATAAATAGTAGCAAATTTATTCGAAATAAAAATATTGTTTATTTAAACAGAACTCTCGCCAATTCTAAATTCAATATCGCACAGCTAATAGAATATCGATATAAATAAATAGTGACTTCTACCTTAAATCACCTAAAGTTTTCATTGACAATAAATGTTGTAGAAAATTTTTAAAAGGTAAAACCTCTGGATCGTACCGGGATAAGAACATACATTTTTTTTCTCAATATTGCCTTTAGTAAATATAACTTCTGATTAATATTTATTACAATAATAATAATTACATAAAAATAAAAAAGATGACCACAAATACATATCAACATTAAAAAATATTATTAAATATATAAAGTGTAGACATTAAATATGTATTTTTCGCTTTAAGTAAGCCATTACGACGCCATAAAAAGGGCTTGCCTCAGGTATTATGGCTGACTATCAGATGTTAAAATGCGGGGTTGCTTTAAATTCCGCATTTATGTTAACTCGGGCACCTAAGCAGTTAAGGGGCACTTTAATCCATTTAACCTCGTTATCGTTATGTCATGTCAGAGGTCCAATGCATGACTGAAGCGTTTAGCACGCTAAAGCCTAAATTCGCTAATAACAGCTTATTATCCGAATTTTTAAGCCTCTAAACCTACCCTTATCCATTTTACCTAATAAATGACATAAAGTTATTTAGCTGAAGTTCGGTTTAGAGTATTATATAAATTGTCTTTTGACGTGTTAGTATATGTATAGTAAATATGCAAAAGTATAGCTTTACCTCCACATTTATTATTAACTTGAAACGTCTTCAAGGGTGACTAAAAAGTGAACCGTAACGAAGCCTTTATATCGTCTTACCGTTTTTATGGAAAGGTTGATAAACAAGCAGACGAACCGTCTGAGGTTAATATCCGGAGAGTCGCGTGTGCGTTGCCACCCTGGGAAATTGGATAGAACAGGTTTATTGGGCAGGATAAATCGGGAATACATTAAGGATTTGAAAGGGAAAGGAGCAGAAAAAGAAGAGGATAGGAATGGCCATCCGACAACCCAAAAAGCCATGCATACTTTATCTTATGCTAACTTTGTGTACGGCGGCGGAACTTCCCTAAGCGAGCGCAGCCTTAAAAATTCAGCAACAGCTGTGAAAAGATTCTCTACCACCTAGAGCATAAAAAAAACATAAATCTAGATATTAATTAGCTTAGCTCATTTTCACTAGCTCAGCTTACTACTATGATCTTGAATTTGCACAGGCCTGGTACGGACTAGAAGCGGCACTGAGAAAAATTAATTAACAAGTCTGGTGTTTTTGCTTATACATTTCCTCTGTAGCTCGCAATTCACAATTTATAATAAGTGATGGAATAAAATGTAAATAAGTTTTTATTGCCTCTGCTCGTCCAAGATTATAACACAAAAATAACTCATAATCTATGATTTTTTTTTTCTAGTTAAGAAAGTACCATTCTATTTTATTACTTTGACTTTGTTTCTTTTTTGTTATTTATTGTGAATAATAACGTCTCGTTTTAATTTAATTCGACAAGAGAAAATATGTTGTTAATAAAAATTTTGAGATTAAATTCGTTTCTTTGTTGTAACAACTTACCCCGTATGGTGTAACAACCTGCCCCTGGTGCGGAGTAAAAAGTTACATGTCTTTTTTTAGAACTTATTGACTTATATACGGCGTATTATCATGTAGGGCGATGACATAAAATTATTATCAAACCATTTAGATTATTTACATTATTTACCGATTATTTACTCAATCAAACAAGCCTAGATTCATTTACGATAACCGTTTGGCGCAGTTACCAGCCGTTGGCTTTGGCGGCGCAAGTCGTGGGTTCGATTCTCACCCAGAACAATTATTTGTATGGCCTACACATAATTGTTTCGTATCTGGGTGTTTGTGTGTGTGGAATTTATGTATGTAAATTGCCCTTGCAACACAAGCCATAAAGCTTATAGTTAAGGCAACCTCTTTTTATTTTTAACAAAAGAAATTACAGTAACGACATAAACAAAATGTTGAGACCCTTTAAAGAAAAGGCACAACCAACCCCGGTCTGCCCTATATTTTCATGACGAAGTAATTTAGAATAGAGCAACAAACAACGCCATTGCTCAAATCTAATTTAAAGCGCGAAATTGAATCGATTCCCAAACAGGCTCTTATAAAAATATTGGAAAATTTTTCGTTACATTGAAAGAGACCAACACCAAGAAGATGTAATTTAGATCATTGAATTTTCTTAGTACACTCGTTTCCAAGATCGATTATCTATATAAATATAGATATGATCTAATACAAGATTATTTTCACAGAAAATTACAAAAAAAAACTAAGCTAAAACGCCTTAGAAGTGTACTTTCGTGACATTTTTTCCCTTATTATATTTTCAAAAAGTAACAACTGAACTGATTTTTCTGAAAATTTTGTAGGACCAATCAAATTATTCCATTCAATGTTTAAAATAAATCCATTAATGGCGGAGTTATGTCCAAACAAACCTAAAAAATACACAATTGAGAACCTCCTCCATTTTTGTAGTCGGGTAAAATGCCAACATAATACCTTTTTACACGGTTTTTTATTGCTTTTGATGATATTAAATACCCTAAGAATTTTTGACAAACGACACTCGTATGAATATTATACAAAATACATCCAGACCAGACCAAGATACATCCAGATTAATGATATTTTTTGTATATCATATACATACATCTTTCTTGAAATAATTGTAATATTATCAGAATTAATTAATTATTACAATTAGGGGTGATTAGGAAAATATTAAAAGAAAATAATATTTTTTTTCATAAACCATCGAAGTCAAAAATTAAAACACGTCTATTTTTATTTCTTTAAAAAAACGCTGCCTTTAATGTAAAATGTAGATTTGTTGTGGTACAAGGATGTTCTCCGAATCACATATATGTGATAAGACATAAATTAATAAGACTTCAAACAATTATCTGTAGGTCATAAAATTTTTGTTTCGAGTGGGAATCGAACCCACGACACGAGATGCTGGTGCCAAAGAATTCGCAAGTGCACCAACCGGTCATCTTATTGTATAATCTTTAAGATTTGATAATCTTGTCCAGGCAATAAATCGAAACCAATTGAAAAAAAATATAAAAGTTTGATTAATTATTTTTGTAATATCAACTATACTCATAAAAAGTTTCGTTCCACCCAACAACTTTGTTAAAGAAAACTTAAATATAAATATTAGTCTTCTTTTGAAGGAGCTTGAAGGCCTTTGTATTTTTCCCTTCGTCATAACTACTTAAGGAACATTCCAATGGATGTTTGAAAGTGTACGCATCGGTGGAGTTTATGCCACCACAGACTTGGCAATGACCGTCTGAGCCAAAACCAAGCGAATTCTATTATGTTATGCCTACTTTGTCTCTCCTTTGTACAGCGAACAATAGCGTCTACATATTTTAAGGCCAAAAAAGGGCAGGTGTAATTCATTGTATTGTGCAAAAGAACAAGGCGTTCCAACTCAGTTTTAAGTTGGATAGAACTTGTACTTTGATTGCTGAGTGTCGTTTGTTGTCAAATATCTATAGGTCAAGTATAATTAGTGTAGAAATGAACTCCCAAAAATTCGAATCTGAAAATGAAAGCTCTTAGGATATTACAATAACATAAAATATGTAACATTTTTTATGTTTCAAAATTGAGTTTTTATAAAACTAACGCTGAAATAAGCGACTGTAAGAGATGTATTTTTAAATTTTTTTCAATGGCTAAAAACGAACAAAATAAACCAAAGCCTTATAAATTGTTCATCATATATGATATACAATTTTTATTTTTGTATATATATACATATTAAGACATAGAATTCATCTCTCTATGTGTTATATCAAAATTTAGTAGAGCTAGGTAAAAGAAATAACACAAGAAATGAAAATGTTGATTTAGAGTTACTACAGTTGTTAGCAAATGGTGCAGAAAGTGCGAGAAAGTAAATCCTTTAGAAGTGGACAGGACACTCTTCCTTGTTGACAGTTGTAGGACATTGCTGAACAATTAGGAGACAATCTGTTATGTCTGCTTTTGCCTCTTTAATTGTATATTCTTACACATTTTGAAATACCGAAATTACTTTAATAAAACAATTTTTTGTCCGTTTCCTACAAGCTTTCATATAATTTCACGTCTGTTTAGTAATCACTAGTGAGTTTATCACATTTGACACAAAAGCCTACAAAAGATTAATAAATCATTCATGGGACAAAGTATGCGCATCTATAATAAAATTCCACAGTCTATTTTAAGCTTACCTCTTAAACAATTTAAATGTATAATTAAAATAGACTGTTAAGTAAAGCTTACTTTACCGTAGTAGAATAATTTGATGACTCAAGAGCGTGGTAACAGTATTTCATTTCAATACAGTACTGTTGTTACTCACGTAGGTTTTAAATCAGGCCATTGTATACTTAAAAATTGTACACCAATATCTTTTTAAAAGAACAACTGTTGAGTTTCTCGCCCACTCTTCTCAGCAGAATCTGCCTTTCCAAGCTGGTAGTAGCTTCATTACAAACTTGAATCTACGAAATCTATGTAAAACTTGACCATTCATAAGAACGCGCAAGCGTCTATTTGAATAAACGTATTTTGAATTTTTGAACAAGTCAATTTTGACAACGCTTTTTTTACGCTAATAAACAATACGATATATATATATGATGTTATAGCGCTGGTCTCATGATGGAGGCAGAAGGTGGCCACAATTTATTTAATGACAAAATACCCTCAAGTTTTTGGTCGTTTCTTATATTTTGTCGAGTACTTTGGTCCCAGATTATATTCAGGGCATGTTGATGACGTATTACTTATTTCTATTTAAAATAAACAATCTCTCCATTTTTGTTACTTTTATATGCATTTATTTATTAACTTACTAGCTGCTCTCCGCGGATTCACCTTCATTATTTTTATTTTGACAGGTTCAAAATCCGTTGTATATGTTATTCCAGAAAATAAATTTTAGTTGTACATTAAGCATTTAAAAAGTCACAATTTTGTGGTAAGAAATATGTATCCTCGTGTCTATTAAGAAGTCTTTTTAATAGAGTAGAAGGATATCCGTATTGTTTGAAATGGGAACTATCGTGGCTAGCCGTGCTCTCCTAGATATACTTGCAAAAGTGGGAGTGAGCTGTATAAGAAATACTTGCTTCAATTAAAGAATAGAGATAAATTCTTTCGTGATGTGTTGCGTTTGACTCTGTGAAGAGTGATAGATAATCAAACGAGCCCATCTTTGCAGCCTTCCTCTCTTTCTTTAAAGTCTAAATACAGGGAGGGAAAGGTAAATTCAGATACAGATTTACAAACTGAAAAATAATTTTGGAAGAAAAGAGGTTATGATATGATATATACGTGGGACAAGAAAAGCGTAGGAATGGTCAGTAGTAAATCGAAACGGATACCAAAAAGGGTCTATAAAAGGGCTTTATCATCATCTTGAAGTGAGAACTATTGTCTGATGACTTAAATCGACAGAAACCTGATAGTTATCCGAATGAGTGCACAATACGGTTTTCAGAAAATCATATACATATATGTATGTATATGATTTTCTGTCGAAATATATGTTTTCTGTTTGTTGGTTTTATCACCTATGGGTGATAAAACCAACAAACACAGGAAAACCATGTCTTTTAAAAGTGAAAAATGACAAAGTAATAGGCCATTAATTATAATCGTCCGCATATTTCTGAACAGTTTACACGAATTGTTCCCATTTATCTTTTACTTTTGTTATAAAACAGAGCAATCAAGCTATTCAACCGACTCGTATTATTTGCTGTAAAGCCTAGGGCCGTATGATTTTTTATATTACCGTTATAATATTTAGAATGAACAATAAATATTATATATCTGCTTTAACAATACGTAACATATCACTTTTTTAACCGACCTAAAAAAAGTAAGGTTCTCTATTTATTTAGGTATGTTTGTATGTATGTAAGTAAGTGCGCGATTTCTCAAAAACTACTGATCGAATTTGGATGCGGTTTTTGCTATTCAATTGCATATTTTTCTAAAAAGATTCTTAACTGTGTCTTACGAAAATCTACTTAGCCGTTTGAAGATCATCGGCTCTTTTTATGTTACTGAAATGATCGGAATAACTTAAACTTGTCTGATCTACACGAAATTTAGTATTCTTCAGTTTTAATGATATTTCTTTCTTTATAGTAAATATACTGTTTTGTTTCAAAAATATTAATGAATAATTATCTCACCTTAGCTACCAAATAACTGACGTGGAACCGATATATTAAAACGGATTTATGTATATGGTCGTTTGATAGATTATTTTATAAAAAAAAATATATTTAATTACCCAATAAAGTTATCTCTCGATTTTGAAACTAGTATTTAAATAAATGAATATAATGTATATTTGCACTGTACTATACTCCTACTACTATACTACAATAATGTACATTTGGTTGCGCACGATATAAAAGTTAATATCGCGTAAACAAAGTGAAACTCACCTGAAATTCTGAAATTCATGTCGACTTTCCCTTTCAGGAGGCCGATAACTTGCGGCCTCATCGGGGGTATCCATTGATACACGAGACCCGAGGACCCGTTGAAGAACCACTTCATTACGAGACCGACCCTCGGGGACACTGCGTCGATATTATACTGGCAGTCGAGGACGACGGACTCCGTGCCTACTTCCACCAACGCGGGCACTTCTATCTTCCTTATGTTCACGCCGACACATTCTACAAAAACATTCGAAATTACAACAACAATAACAGGAATTTTTCTATCGTTTTGTTCAAAGAAAATAGCCAAAACGATTTCAATCGTTTTAGAAGTACACATGACAATTTTTTGTTATACGATTTTCATGAAACTTTAACCTAGGTAATCTGGATTATTCTTTCAAAAATAAAACAAAAATGTACCGTAAAAAATACAGCCAAAATATGAACCTGCCTTTTTTTTGAAGTCGGTTGAAAGAAAACAATAAAGACCCCTACATTTATAAAAACCTTACTAGAATAATAAATGCGAAAGTGTGTTTGTTTGACGCTTTCACTTGGGAACTACTCCGCCAATCATTATAAAATTTGCATACAGGTCACGGCTATAGAATAGGCTACAGGGTATTTTTGTTAATAGACAAGAGAAAGGAATGCAAGAAAAACTAAATTAAAAAAAAATATGACAAAAGTTACGTTTACTACACACGTCGTAATATATTTTTTTCTAACAGTCCAATTCTAGAGTAATCATTAATAATTATAGAACGCTAATGACTGAGACTGAACTGTGAGCACAAGTGTGAACAGTTCTGTATTTCGAAATCGCTCTTAATTAGTATCAAACAGTTTTAATGATCACAACAGTAACATAATGGCAATGATTTAACTTGTATCCACGCGACAAATCTTAATCTAATTTTATTGAATTCATATATATGACTCAAGTATTCCTTATTATTAGGAGA
This sequence comes from Graphium androcles, assembly GCA_018247855.1. Classification (NCBI taxonomy): domain Eukaryota; kingdom Metazoa; phylum Arthropoda; class Insecta; order Lepidoptera; family Papilionidae; genus Graphium; species Graphium androcles. Next base: position 8,551 of record DWHK01001302.1, read on the forward strand.
TGCAAGAACAAAATAGTATTAAAATTATAAGCACTAAAACTAAATCTTAGGATTATAATTAAAATAAATGTATTAAATAAGTTACTATGTTTGCTTTTCGATTGCACGTCAAACTGAACAAAAGGTGGTGGCTTTAATTAAAATAACCAATACGTAATGCGGTCAAAATGTGTCTAGTAACTTTAGAATAAGTAGTTATTATGTTAATAAAGTTAGTAGTTTTATTTAACTTAATGAAAATAAGAATAAAAGATAGGATGTAACGATGATATTGTTATGTTACTCTTTATGAAACATTATGGAAGTAATAGCGAAAAAATTAAACATATTTAGGAATATCTGGCTCTTAGGATTGCCGGATGGCTATTCCTACCCTCTACTTTTCCCAGTATTTTCCCCACTGAATCGTTATTATAATCCTGACCAATCCTACCCTGTAGGATGGGTAACCTTTCATATCCAATTTTCAAGCCTAGCAATGCACACGTAGCTTTTAGGATGTTGTGTCTATCCATGGGCGACGGGATCACTTAACATCAGGTGAACCATCTGCTCGCTTGCCAACCTTTCTCCAAAAAAACCAAGAGAATTTTGCATATATAAAATATATATCTTTCATTTTTTCAGACCCTAATTAATTATTACTTTGGGAGTGATCCTTTTAATTTTTATATCACCGAAACTTTCGTCGCTTTGAATTCAGTTTAGGGGGCTCATTAAGAAAGGCTGTGAAACACAATATTGGAGTATTAACAACATGGTCCATCTCGACAAACTTATTGTATTGGGCGAACAAGAGATTTCGTAATTGAAAAAGAACTAATGTAAACATCACAATGGGCCCGTATAAATGGGAAAAATAATGTTGTCGTGACATCTTCCATGCCAGTAGCAGACAATGTTTTTTTTCTCTTGCCCACTTTTCTGCGTTTAATTTTATTTATTTAAGCCGCAAAAATTAAAACTGTAAGCGATTTTCAAAACATCGGAACCACTAATTAAAATAGCCTTATAAAAAAAATATTTAATAGTTAAATTATAATAACGTGATATGCATTTCTAAAGGGGTTTAAAATGTCTAAAAATAATTCTTATTTATCCTAGTAAGAAATTCAGTTTATCTCTTTGGATTGCAGAGATCAGATGCCAGTCACTCCATGTTAAAACTTATATTTAGGTAATATTTGTTTAGATTAGAAGCCAATCTCAAGTAATTTGGGAATTAAGCTAAAAGAAAGAAGAATTCTAATTAGAAAATATTATAACAACCTACTAATGTAGATAGCGTAGCACAAAACCAGAATGTCAAAGGCAAACATAAATCATAATCTACATTTATTTTGGTGCGATTGAAGGTTTGAATTGCAAATTTCTCACGTCCGTGCTTCAATTCTAACACAGTAAACAGGAACTCTATGTCTACTGTTATCGTCGCTCTACTAAAATATAAGTAGCAATTGACACAGTGACATACTTTTTTTTTAATTGGTTGACATATTTATGCAGATGCAGAATAATGTAGCATGAGATCATAATGCAATCTGCATTATTCTTGTTTGATTCCGATTTTTTTATCATTTGTTTGTTTTTCGTTTTCTTTCCATTGTATTATGATGTTACGTTTGGGTAAAAGATTTTTGTTGGATTGTTTCCGTTTTTACATTGTGCCTTTTTTAAATAATGTACGTGTATTTGTTGAAATTCGCACAGTGTACACAGTTATTGATCTAATATGAGAACTACGTTTCTCTACGTTTCTACGTTTACAAATTTGAACCTTTGAACTTTTGAAAAATAAACCCTTATCCTGAAATAACACACCATATTAAGGAATTAATACTCTATAACCGCTTTATTTTTCAGGAAGTATTTATTTACAATTTGCCTTAGTACGAGTAGGTCGCTTGAAAGGCACTGTTGATCCGACTACACTCGGATATAAAAAATATGTTATCACTTTAAACGAAAAATATAATTTAAAGATACCGCTTAAGCATACTTATTTATAGTTAGAGTTCGTATGTATTATATTATTTGTAAGAATTTTAATATATTGTATTTGAATAAAAAATCAGTGTATGGTTTGTAATTCCTAAAAAAAACATTTTTTTCTTATCATTACGTTAAGTGCATAACACGTACATTGATTTTTTTGCACCATCTTAAAGTTGACTTTAAGATAATACCGTTAAGCATTAAATCCGCCTTTGTACATATGATTTATTTGTGCAAAAAGTATTAAATAAGTAAATAAGATACTTAGCTCGAGGATTACTAGGAATAAACTTTCCGATAAAGTAATAAAATAGAAAATACATATGTTTAACCGTTACATTATTGTTTTACCGCTATCCGTTCGGCAAGGAATATTTTTATTTACCTTTATCTGAAATGCACGGTTCCTGTCAGCTTTAGAGGTACACTGTCGTTTCCTAGAAAAGATGTTTAAGAGCGAGCAATAAAATTGAAGGGAACTCGTTCGCTTTGCCAGGTCCGGATAAGACTAAAATATTTCGATTTAACAAAAATCGAGACATTGAGTAACTAATGTTGCCATTAAAAATATCATTAGTCCGGGTGTATTCAAAAATATGTTATATGCAGTTATAGCTTTATGAATTGCGCTATTATTCAATAGATGCTATACCTCTCTCCTATGTCTTTTTCTCAAGGTTGAGGGTCGTGATCAACAACTCTGAGAATCGAAAGCTCCTCTTAACCAGTTTGGGGTGCCGCGCTGGCGGGCCTCCCGTTGCTATGTCGGCGGCTGCTATCGTCAGATGCGCGGACGACGCTAAGAGTACGCGTTGGTGGTCTTTCGTTATAAGTCTGAAGACCGTGAGGTGTAACGA
>DWHK01001303.1:0-11401 GCA_018247855.1 Graphium androcles
TACACAGAGTGACTGGCCTCTTCTCTCCGCCACCCAGAGGTATAAACTGTGTTCGGGGGATGGATTAGTTGTGACAATGAGTCACGGTTTTTCGTGCGTGCAGCCGGCGTTTCTCGATTTATAAGTCAATAAAACTTTTAAAATTGTGATTGAAACCTAGGCAACGGTTAGTTACGATATAAGTATTTGTTATATTGTAAAAAGTTGACGTTTTAAACGTGAATAAACGTATTATGAATTCAAGTAAACGATCTTCGCTTCATTATGAATTCGAGTAAAGGATTTCATACCTACACAATATTGAAAAAGCGGTTGTTTAGATCGTGACATATTGCTTCAGTTTGCAAACGTCTGTGCAAACCGACCGGAGAGTGTTACAACGTAGGCATTAATATGTAAAGTCTAGTCCGGTCGAGCGCCGGTGCAACGACCTCGAGCGATAGATAAATGCCATTATTTGAGCTGCGCGTACATTTGTGCATGCACAAACAATTGCACACATCGTTGTGTGTGCTGACTTTGCCGCTCTAGAAGGTGTGGTGATTTTAACAACACGGTATAAAGCCTTATAGAGGATGTTCTAATAAAATATTTTTGTTTTCGAATATTATTTTAAAGGAATTATACTGAATTAATTTCGCGCCTTTGCATATTAGCTAGCTTCTACTTTATGCATAAAACGGTTCAAATCAGTAACTTATTACTTTATCGTTTAAAAAAATTTAGTTTATGTTGTATCAAGAAATGCTGTTCCGCATTGGGCAACATGCTCGGTTGTACTTACGTTTTCTTTATGAAAGTATTCGTTATTTGTGTTTATTACACGATAAATAATTTAATAAGGATTCGATTTGTCAATATCTAGTGTGTTTATCCCGTATGCAGGTTTTAAGGTAAAAATTTTACCTTAGAACTTATATGTATAAGTATCTTATAAGAAGAAAAACAATTTTTTTAATGTGTTTTTTTTAAGCTACCGACAGTTCAAGAGTTCTGCGCGTAAAAGACTCGTCAAACTTTATAAAATTAGTAGGAAGTAAAATACTTTCTTATGGTAAGCAACAGCGAGTAAGAAAATAATAAATCTTACCGAAAAAAGGCAGTAATAACAGAAATACAAGAACATTGTTAGGTAGAACTCTATTCGGAATCCGTAGTTAACGAAACGCCCCGGGATATGGCATTATCATCGTACGACTTCAAATGCGTTACCGTACCGCGCCGTAAATAGCTTCCCCGAAATTGTCTAAATTGCTACAAAGGATATTTACATAGCGGAAATAAAACAGCGTTATTATCTTACTTATAATCGTTTGTATAACGGTTTTGTTTATTTGTTTCTAATCGCAAATCTCTGAAAAATGTCTACAGATTTCTTCTTGCTTTAAAAATTTTGCCACAAAGTTACTTTTGCATATACGAGCATAGACTATAATCGGACAGCTAGACGCTAGAAATACCATAAGTGTCTGGGAAGCTTAGCCTATTTAAATTTTAATTTAATAAATTATCTGCCGTATAGGATAGTTGACGTATTATTTATTATTGATGATATATAACAGTGGTATGGATGATATAAAACAGTGGTGGTGGCATGGAGGAGATCATCAGGTGTGATAATTGTCGCCCGTGGACATCCTTACCATATGTATGATTGCAGATGTTCGGCAACGCCTTCGCAGGAATAGGTTCTTGTATTTATTATGTAATTGGAAAGAGAAAAAAAAATAATGGGTGAGGAATGGCCAATGGCCAATACAGCTACTTCTCATACCGGAGGAAATGCAAGTGCTTTTACTTTAAGCGGTAATACCTCTCCTGGAGATTGGTTAAGTTTACTCATAGCAGCAAGAGCTGTATGCAAAGTGCTATTATTTTTTATATAATGAAGGGTTGCTAGCGAGCAGACGGTTCATCTGACGTTAAGTCATCCCGTTGTCCATGAACACACATGAGAAGGGTTGCGTGTGCGTTGTCAGTCTGGGAATTTATATTAATATAGATAGACTACGTTTATTGGGTAGGATTAGTTAGGAAACTATTAAGGAGTGGGAAGAGACGAAGATAGGAATCTGGCAACCCAAAAAGTCATGCATGCTTTATTTTATGCCGACTTTTGTGAAGAGCGGTTGTACTTTCCGGTGAGCGTGGCCGTAGAAGTGCACCAAGAGCTGTATGAAAGATGTCCTGCTCTCACAGGATTATTAGGTGATATTAAGTAACTAATAGACGACAGAGTATTTTTTTACAAAGTTTGGCAAACGTCCAGACGGTTCATAAGATGTTAAGTGCTTGCCGTCGTTCACGGACATCAACAACACCCGAAAAGATGGTAGTGCATTGACAATTTGGATAGAATAGCTCATAAGGTCAGAAAAGGGGGGAGTCATAGGAAAAAAGTAGAAAAAATAAGTGGGTAGGTATTGCCACCCGGTAATCATCCCTGTCGAGTAGCCTGATAAGTGCACCGAGATCTTTAAGAAGTTGTGCTCTATTACCTAGAAAGTTTATAGCTCTTGATACAAACTTAGCGTTATCATATTTCCTTCTGACTGAATTTCATGTACGGTGGGTAATCTATTCAGAGATCAGCTAATTGCGCAGGAGATATTATATTGCACAAGTATACGCGCAAACATAGGTGGACTCTGTATTCCTTTGCTCTCATAGCCCGGTAGGACGGATACCCAACGGGAAAGATCAGGTATAGGCCGAATATTTACATGACCACCCGACGCATGAAAATTAAGATGAGTAATTTTCTGGCAACAACACCAGGCCATTATAAAGCAAGGGTCTATACCATTAGGTTACGGTGGCAGTTATACCTATTAATGGTAGTTACTATATTGACCCGCTATTCTGCACAGATATCCCAGTACGTGTTTGAGGAGACGTTCAACCTGCGCTTTGCTGTGCCCTTCACGCAGCACAACGCGACAGTCTCTGGCGCGACTTTGGCTGCCTTATCCCCGTCTCAGGTCGCCCATATAAAGAAGCTCAACTCGCTCGATCTAGAGCTGTACGACTACGCGAAGAATCTGATGTTCAAGAGGTTTGTACGTTGATTTAGTATATTTTACTAAGTATTAATCTACATACTATTATTTAAAGAGCGGTTTACGGGAGTGTATTTTTCTCTTCCACGTATATTCACGTGAGCAGTGGGGGTTTCCTTTTTTTTTGTATAGAGAAATATTGGGAAGCAAGCAGATGGATCACCAGATGTTAAGTGATCTCTCCATATGGGAGTTGCGTGTGTGTTGCCAACCTTAAATGTTAGATAAATTACATCGTGGCCTCACCAGATGAACCGTCCGTGAAAATCGTCGCCCAAGAATACACATAATATTCTGATAGTTTTTAAAGCGTTGCAATCTTTGATGAAACTAGGTCATTGTGTAAAAGATGATCGGAATTGGTAAGATAACGAACTAGAAGAAATTAGGAATTTGCTATCAGATAACCGCACAAGCAAGCGTAATTTATTTCACGCTGGCTTTTGTACGAGGTAGTGGTACTTCACCGTCAAGTGACTGCAGTAAATGGTATGTTAAAGATGGTGTCACTCATAATCGTAATCAGTATCTGCAGTTTTTTTCAATAAAATTTCTTTTCTAGATTCGAAGCGTTAAAGAAGCGCGACACAGACTTTGACTTCCGATGGAAACATTTGGGTGAGGTGACACCTCGTAGCGGTGTCACAGAGTTTGACTGGGACAGCAACCTAGAAGACGCTACCACCGAAAAGTATCGAGGGAAATAAGCGGAACATCACTAGCGTTGTCGATGTTTGGGATGACGTCAGTGAATGCACATCACTTAATCGTCGGTGTTTTGGTGGACTTTAGTGGGACTGCAATGAGTATATTGTGAATGAAAACTGATACGGTAACGTAAATATGGTTGTTCTGTTGCTATTTTTTTTAATATGGCAACTCGTATTTTGAACGTACTTTCTATTTGATTTTTTCAATAAATCAGTGGACAGGTACATTCATTAATATTGTGATTTAGGCAAAAACGATTAAGTTGTATTTTTTTTATAACTGACGCACTCATTTGTATAATAAACAAATAACAGTTGCAATGTTATACATGTTCCTTAGGGTCATTCGATTTATAATTCTACACATGAAAAATTCATTCCAATTTATTTCGCCTAAAACCTGGCATTTCTCAAAGTTTGTTATTATTATCCAGTATTTTATAAGTTTTTAACCTTTAGGATTAAACGACACTCATTATAAAATACTGGCAATACAAATATATGAGAAAATATTTTAATATCACAGATAATAAATAAGTAGTAGAAGACGGCAATAAACTCCAGTCATAGTCAGTTATTGTTGAATGTATATTTTTGTTTCAATTTTAACCAAAATTATAATGGGTGGTATTCACGAGACGTCCGGATGGCTAAAGTGGATCACTACCATTCCAAAATCGCCCTTGAATGTGCAAAACAGATGCCTGTTCACATAACGCGGCTGGCTGTGTTGCCTTCCAAACCGTTCAATTTCCAACACGCCACGCCGTTCGGACGTCTCGCGAATGGGTTGCATTTGTTCAGTAGCAGTTTTTAGTTTTATAAGGAAAACCTTTTTTTGTTAATATTTTTATTTGGATATTTTTTTTAGTCCACACAATATTTTATTTCTTTATAAGTGTATATTGATATACATTATTTCGGAATTAAAGATGCACGCCAAAAACATAATTGCATTGCAAAAATCAGTAAGTTATATACCATTCTTAATAATATTCAATTTCAGTGCACCAAGAAAGTATTTGTTAACTTGAAGGTTGCCAACGACCTGGTTAATTTTATAAGGTAACATTTACGATTCTTTGTAAATAAGATATATTATAAATTCATAAGTGAGAACACACTTCATAAATTATTCACTGTTAAGCATCTATTGTAATGTCAGTTTAAGTTTTAGCCATATTATGTTTCCTTTGTTGGGGTTGTCAAAAATAATTCTCATTTGATAAACCAAAGAACAAATTTATTGAAGAACATGCTTGTATACTTTCTAGCTGCTACTCCGAAATAAACTTAAAATTTAAGAAAATATGAATGCGTTACGATTGAAGTATGGATTTTTGTCTTGTTATATGAACGGATTTAGTATTTATTTGCTACATTTATTCTAAACACTAGAAAAAAGCAAGATTGTATAGAAAGATTTTTTTTGTTGTACCAAGTGAACAATTTAAATTAAATACATGGAGATTTGATGAAAGTTATTATTTTTTTGAAGTACACTCTACATTAACGAACGATGTGTTTTATTACTTACTTTACATAAAATTGAAGAGTGCATCTAGTTAAAAGTAATAGTTTTGTGTTTGTATTGTTTATTTTTGTTAAGAAGAATATTATATTTGATTTGTATTAAATCTTTTTAAAGAATATTAATATTGCTGTAGACATTTAAATAAATGATTTATGTTCAATGCAAGTTTTAAGTAAATTAAAATGTTTCGTTACTCTACTTATTGTATTAAGTAATAAGGAAAATGAGATATCAATAGATAAGTTTATTTGTAAGGTGTTCACATCTATGGTCGCTGCAGTAATAATTAAAAAAAAAAGTAATCTATTCCCTAAGGAAACCATGCATTTATGTTTTTTTTTCAATTTTACTTATCAGAAATAACATTGAGATTTGTTTACAAAATAAAATATGAAAATTTTTCATTATTATGTAAGTATAAAAAGGAAAATGGTATTATTTGTGAACTGCTGTCATATTGGCAGTTAAAAGAACGTAACAGCTGTTTCGCGCCAAAATGCGTATGCGTATTATTGCTGAATATAGCCCGTGAATTAAATATAAAAAGTGCTAAAACTTGTAATATATTTTAGTAAAAATTATTATAATATAAAAGCGAATTGGAAATTATAAATGAATAAATGGCTACTTACACTTGTATATATGTCCGTGTCGCTACGTCCTGTGATAAAGAGTATCTACTTGGATTCTGTATGATCTTGAAATCAATATATCTTTTTGTAAATAGTGTATAGAATGTATAAAAGGCAAATAAAAGGATAGCTATGAGTGAATGAGCCATTTTAAAGTTAGCTATTAGGTCTCTAACTCTATGGTGACATGATTACATTAGAATAAGTTATATTTAAGTTAATATCGTTTGTGTTGTATGGCAGCATTGTCTAGTACCAAAAGTATAGTATAGATATTTTTTATTAAGTTTCCGACTGAACCAAATCATAATAGACATGTGTTGTGTTAATTGACACTGAGGAATAAATTGAACGAAAAATTGGGGTTTTTGTATTATTTTACCGTATTTTCGAAAACACATGTTGTTTTACTTAATAATGCTCGCGTGTACGCGAGCCGGTCAGAAAGCATTTAAATAACCCAATAATAAACACCCATAAATTTGGCCTTGGGTTATGTTAGGGGTTCCCTTGTTGTGTACAAAGGTATCCTACAAAGGAACCCCTATAACGACTCCCTGTTGTGCTATATGAATTGTTATTAACACGCAATAAATTTTTAATAATACTCCCTATTCCTAGATTATTTTGCATAATCTAAAATAGATAAGAATTAGTTAGTTTAAGTATCTTTAAGCCTTTTATACCTATACTTGATATCTAGAGCGTGTATTATAAATGATTTAAATAAAACTGCTTCAAACAAATATCTATGAAGACCTTATAAAACATTCGTACCGATACTGCTTTATAAAACCGGCCGGTGTCATAGTACAAAGCGCGCAGGAAACTCGAATGGTCGAATTTGCATTTAAATGATTAGACTACATCCGCCGCCAGTCGCGAGGGAGCCGGGAGCGCCCTAGTACACCAGCTTATGCACCAATCATTGAGGACACGGTGATACGTCGAGTGAACCATTTGTATTATGTATATTGGAATAAGCTTTTTGTGTAGGCAACGCATGAACAGATTCGCTTTTATATACAAATCCGGCACGTTTTAAAAGAACTCTAGCTTTATTATGTTTTTGACAATTTTTAAACAACTTGTCATATTAAATGATACTTATATCTGAAGTTTTAAAATGTCGACAGTATTTAAAAGCGCCGCGCAAAATATACATTTTTCGTTTTAGAACGTGGAAAAAAACCTCTGTGCCCGGCGTCCAGGCTCACCATTTGATATATTTTAATTTTACAAGATTTGTGAAAAGTTTGTTATCATACTTCTATCCATCTAAAGTTGCTTAAATTCGTATTTATAAAACTATTGCATTGCGATTATAATCTAGACGCTATCTTAAAAATGGCGGGAATTTGCCAAGCTGTCAACACATTATCAGCTGTTTATCCGGTAGTGGTCGGATACCGCATTGGAGGCGTGCCATTCGCAGATTATGTGTCAGCAGATAGCGCTGCAACAGTTCGATGCCCACACCCCTAACCTAATTTAGGTTCGCTCATCTGTAACCGACTAACATGTGGAAATGAGTTATCAAAATATAGCGGACATTAGCTATTATTGGGATTATTAAGATTGACGTCCAATACCATATACAATAGATTTTCTATGAAGATTGACAGTGTGTTGTATGTTACTTTATTAAAGAGATTAGTTGTACTCCGCGGTTTCATGCGACTTATCATATGAATCGGCTTCTAACTGTAGACAGCCTAAACCATTTTTCATAAATCTCTTCCGATTGGTAGTTATTTTTAAACTACTTCAAAAAAAGAGGAGGTTCTCAATTCGAATGTATTTTTTACGTTTGTTACTTAGAAACCTTTTTACTGGGTGAATCGATTTTTATGTTTCTTTTTTATTTGAAAGCTGGAGCTTCCCGTGTCGTAATTTGAATAAGATCTGATAAGTAGTTTTTAAGTTGTTAATCAAATACTTGAAGTTGAAAGTACATTACGATACTCCACTTTTGAGGCGGTTGAAGTCGTTTTTTTTAATTTTCTGTGAAAATAATACTTGTTATAAAAAAGGAGGTAATCGGGCAAATAGCCAACCTGATGGTAAGTGAACACCGCCGTCATAGACTCGTTTAACACCGGGAGTTATAAGAGCGTTGCCGGCCTTTAGTATAAGAATAAGCTAATTTTCTTGGAGGTCCCTAAGTCATGTCCGGATATACCACTGATGAAAATTGAAATGACGACGGAATCGCACAGCGGTGGACTGTTAAATATCAAGGTGATGATGATGGTATTGCGTGGTACGTCGCGTGGCAAGATGTACGAATTCAGCGGCAAACATTAATCTGAATTATTCTACAGAACACTCACCGTGGTAAATGTGACAGAGGATGCAAAGAAACGTAGAAATTAAGCCGACTGGAAAGAGAGAAGAGAGAGAAATGTCGTCGAAAATTAGAGAAGCTCGATGTTGTATGCAGTCTAACGGAATCAGCTGCTAAAGGGTCGCTCCAGCCCAGTTGTTAGAATAGTATCCTACGCCTACTTCCTACGCGCCTACTTACGCCTACATCTTACTTTGACACAGTAAGAACTACCATTTAAAATCATTATAAAAGTATAAACTTCTCTACAAATATTCTGTTATAAAATTTTATTCTTTCCCTAATACACACAAATTACTGAGCGCTCAGATAGTAATTCAAAGATTTATAGAACTTCCTTGTCTCATAAATTCTTCTGTTTCCTTGGCAATTATTTATACAACCAAACCTTTAAGATCTTATCCATATGCTCCATAAAAATACATGTAAAAAGAAGGGGTCATGTGCTTGCGTACACACCCACACAGAAACTGGTGTCGCAAAATAAACTGTGGGAGGAATGACAAATGACAGAAGTTATTATTGCTCCATTATATTGTAGTGTTATAGTTTTACAATTATAATTAATTTTGTCATTAAAGATATGCGTAAATTTCTACTATATTTTAAAAGAATGCAAATACAAAAATACGTAAAAGAATTGAAGCCAAGTAAACAACTACTGTTTAATAAAGTAAATTATTCAATGACTGCACGTAATTGGCTGGACGGTATATTAGTATTAATGGCTTAAAATCTACGAGATACTATCGTTGCGTGTTACAAAATGTGTTTCCATTAATTAAATCGATTATTAGTGTAAACGTGTGTTTCGTAATGTATGTATGTATTTCAATCTGATGGGGGAACCATTATTTCACATGGGAGTTTTTTTTAAGTAGCCGAATAAACTTTAAAGACCATTAGTAAAAAAGTGAATTGTTGCTTATTTGATTATTTGACCAGCACTAAGTTAACCGCCAGATGAATTAAGGCATATATATGAGAAAAAAATAATGTTAGACGAATAAATTTTAACGGTATTATTAGGTCCTGCTTTAGAAGATCGCATGTCCTTCGGCAAACTGGTCAAAAAGTATTATTTGTTCGGGTTATGTTATCTGATTCTATGTAAAATAACAATGTCTTATTACTGATCAATATAACCACCTTATTTTCTTTGTGCACTGTGTTGTGGACGACTTCAAGCACAGTAAACTCCTAGCTGTACTCTTATAGGAGGGAGGGGGTTTATTTGAACACTATTTAATAATATATTTCTAATATGGTAATATTTATCAAGATATATTTAATTTTAAAAATAGATGTGGTATGTACTATAAACTTAAGATATTTAATTATTTTGACTTAACAAATTGCACAATTTCAAATTATCATAAATACTAAAAACTCCTTACTACTAAAAATATAATTATCATATATTTATGAAAACCTACACGGTTACATATAACACAATATACAAACATATACACTTAGAACATAACTAACACTTTATTTTTATGTCATTTATATGTTATATTATCGTTGTGCTTTGCTGTTTACTTTTTTATTTATTAATTAAACTTTATAAAAATTTAACAGCCTGAGGCAGTTTTGAAGAAGTGTACCAATTTTATTACAATGTGTAATTAAGATCGTATTGAGCGACAACAAATTTTTCTTAAAACGACTGTTTATTTTGTCTTCTTAGTGCATCTTGTAGTTTTTTGAATGTGTTGTAGAACTGCCACAAACAAGGACCCATCATCCAGGAGTTCTTGTAAAACTATTTGCAAACCCCTCGCTTTCTACAGGAGCTCTAATGAGCATTAAATCGTGAAATCTAGCTCTTGGACTAATGAAAACGGGAGGAATATTATATATAAGTTTACCTCTTTAAGCAGAAACACTTTGTCTAACTTGCTTTTGGCTTGTTTTATCTGTCATGATATTTATTTCATCTATTCTAGATTCTAGATGCAGTCTGGAGGGTAATTTCATTGCAACTACAGTTATATTAAAGCTTTTGGATTAAGAAAGGCCGGTATTTTCAAGTTTTCACCAAAGCGTTTCACACCTTCTATACCCACCTCCCTTTTAGTCATCCATTTTTTTGACATTTGTCGAAAGCTCTTGCATATTGATATGCCAATTTTGAACCTTTCAAATAGGCAAGAACATAGTCCACTTTCACGTTCACAAGACTTTTTCAGCATATCTTCCTTTAAAACTTGTAGTTTTTTATGTATTGGAGTAACATTTTTTTTTATATTATTTATATATAAAGTCGTTCGTTTTGAGGTCCTTACCTTGAAGCCATCGTTGATAGCACACATCACATTTACATTTCTTTCGTAATTATTTTCGCTCTCGTCAGTATATTAATTTTTTTTCAAATCTCTCACAATTGTGGTAGTAAAATTATATAGATTAATTGATAGATAATTGGCTTAGGGCATTTTTGAATATTTTATTTAAAAGTGCTACCTTTAGGAAAAACAATTTCTAGACCAATAACTAATCGGTGTTTGATTAAACTACTGTTTGTTAATACGAAGCTATAGTATAGGCAATAATTTAAAAAATAATTTAAAGTTCACACGAAATACATTAAAATATTGTTTTTAAGAAATAATTGCTTTGTAAGAAATAAAACACGCAAAGCCACTGCAACGAGATTGTTGTTTAAACTGTTTTCCGTTTTGTTAGAGCCATGTAAGCTCTACTTTTAACTTCTGCTAGTGCAGGAACAGAAGGCTTTATTAATAACTCATATGTTTGCTTTTCGTCTCGTGAGTGAAGTAATCTGGGTCTACGTTTAGTAAATTACCGAGGCTACTTAGATATACTTCTATTTGTCATTGGAAGACGACCATAAGATAAAATGTATATTAATGCATGTCTAAAACTTTACTTCTAAAAACTAAAAAAGTTGCAAGCTCGAAAATTTGTTTTGAATAGTTTTATTAACATTAAAAATGGGAATGCTTTTGAGGGTCGGTTCATGGTTGGATTACTCTCTCACGTGAAAGTATTGTATGAATTTTAGATCAGCCTATATATAAATACATACGTAATATATATATTTAGGTGATTAATCAAAAAAATAATAATAATCTTGTAAGTTTGTAGTAATAGCC
>DWHK01001304.1:0-11400 GCA_018247855.1 Graphium androcles
GTGGTAGTTTCTTTTGACAATCAATAAGTAAGTGTAAACACTTCTATATTGAATAAAGATATTTGAATTTGAATATGCCGACGTTTTACTAGGTTTACGTTATACCTGGTTTATAAGTAGACGCTTTGCTTATTCTTAGCTTGTGCTTGGTATAACATTTTATTCTACATTTATTTGTACGGTTGTAAAAATACAACAACTCGAGAAAGGAATACCCGATGCGGACTACATGATAGTGCGCAGTAATATATTCCTGTTTTGTCCACGAAGGGTACTGCCTCGTGGTTCTGACTATAAACTGTTCAACCACCCAAATACAAATGATTACCTTGACGTTGTAGGAATCAACGATTAACGATGGGGTTCAGTATATTTTAAAGGAGAAGAAGGCTAAACAAAACTATGCATTATTTATATTGATCACTTACAGGTCCAAACGCTAGATGTCACCTTTCTGCGACCGTTTTTGATTTCGTAATAAAATAATAAAAGTTAAAAACAGGTTTTAGAAATGTTTGTATTTATATAAAAAGAGACTTGTTTGTTTTACGAAAAAAATAAAAATATATTTTTACGTTGTTTGCTAGAATCACTTTTTAAACTTAATTTTACACCTGGCAGAAAGTTTTTGATATGTGACTTATTTACAAAAGTGGCACCGGTGTTATTTATTTCTGTTTTCGATTCAATTTCTGTTGCGTTTAAATTAAGTTTTATTTATTATAGATTTAATTTGAATTAATCTTATGTACAATATCATAATTCATTAAATCAGCTTATTGTATACTTATAGATATGACGTTTAAGCTCAAAGCTCCTTCTGGTGAACCGTTTGTTTTGTTTACATATTTTTGAGAACGCCGTTGTCAACCAAAACATTTGGCTAATGGAAAAGTCAATAAGTATATTGTTACTTTATTCGTAAAGTTTAGATTATTTTATGTGTTCTGAATATTTTCTGCATACTACGTTAAAATGAGGACGGTACCAAAGTGGGTAAACAAAATCCATGAGGCTGACAAAATTGAACCTTCCAGGTACTACATTCTTTTTTGTTTTGCTTTATAAAAATGGAATAATTACATTCACATGCAATTAGCTATTATCTTTGTAAATAACGCTGATTTTCTGTCAAAAACTTTAGAAGAGATTTGTTTACTATTA
This sequence comes from Graphium androcles, assembly GCA_018247855.1. NCBI lineage: Eukaryota > Metazoa > Arthropoda > Insecta > Lepidoptera > Papilionidae > Graphium > Graphium androcles. The sequence continues at coordinate 1,165 of DWHK01001304.1, forward strand.
AAATTTTTACAAATAAATAAGATTCAGTAAAGAATGTTTATTTTTACCAATTAACAAATATAACCATGATGAAAGTTTAATTTAAATAATTCTTAATTAAGAATTATTTAATATTAAATTTAATATGAGATGCTTTTTTGCAGCGTACATGCTATATGTTTTAATCCAGAGGGAACTCAATTGGTTGTTGGTGCTGGTGAAAAAGTCATGGTATATGATCCTCGTGATGGAGCCCTGGTACAGCTACTTCAAGCTCATAAAGCTCCAGTATATGCTGTGGCTTATTGTGGGGATGGAAAAAAGTTTGCAAGTGGTAGTGCGGACAAAAATGTTATCATTTGGACCTCTAAAATGGAAGGTGTTCTTAAATATTCGTAAGTTTAAAATGTTATTAATTTTACTCTTTTTGTATTTAATGCTTTAAAAGCTCAACATATGCTGGCTTGGAGCTTTCCGAGATAAATTTAAGAATGTATTATAAATTTGTAATAGTAAATAAGTAATAAACCTTATAATTTGAATGTAAAAAAGATATGTATTCAAATCTTATAATCCAAAATGAACTACTTTATCCTTTGTCATAAATTTTAAGTTTTTAACAATAGCTGGTGACATTAAGGTTTTTTGAATTTGACATTATAATGTAATAATGTAAATTTTTGTGTGGGGGCAATCAATGGATGAGCCATTGTTCCAAACACTCAAACCACACTACCAAATTTTTCTTTTTATAGAACAAAAAAATTAGACAATATTTTTTTAATGAGGTTACTATATTATTAATAATTTTTGAATGGGATAATTATTAAGTAATCTGTTGAATGTGATGTGTATAGTATAAAAATATCATCATTTATTATTTTTACCAAATTGTCACAAATAGGAACAGTTTATGGCCTTTATAACCTTTTAAAACTTTGTTTTGGGACATCTTGTAATTCTCTCTTTTTATTAATTAATTCATTATTTGTTTTCTAGGCATAGTGAACCCATTCAATGTCTTGCATACAATCCGATTTCATTGCATTTGGCATCTTGTGCATTGTCAGACTTTGCATTTTGGTCTGCTGATGTGAAAGCTGTCCAGAAATATAGAGTGGGTGGACGCATAACAAGTTGTGCTTGGTCTAGTAATGGTCAATTCTTGGCAATAGGGCTAGCCCTTGGTGCTGTATCTATACGCAATAAGGTAGGAGTTACAATATGTATCACAACATATTATGTTGTGTAATTGTGTATTATTTTACCTATATATATATATATATATACCAACTTTTATCAAGTTTTTGAGTTTAAGAATCATAACAGTTGTATTGTTCTGAATAATATAGTAATTGTTCTCAGATTTGTTCCTGGCTTATTAAAAAAATATTGATGTAACTCATCTAACTTTTCAGATAGGAGATGAAATACAATTAATACAACGGGATGCACCAGTTTGGGCTGTAACATTTTTAAAAACTACTCTTTTAATAAGTGACTGGAATGAGACACTGTCATTCTACAATATACAGGGTCAAGAAGTACTCAAAGAGAGGAATATAGGTAAGTCAATGTGAAACAAAAAAACACTACACATTTATTCAAAGTTTTTACATTTTAACTAAAATATATGCAAGAGATTAACATTTAAATTTAGATTAGATATTGGATTTATGTATGGTGTGAAAAATTTATGACCACGTAAGTAAATATGGAGAGTACATATCCATACCAAAAAAAATTCAAATAAAAACTCTAAAGCATAAATTGAGGTTATTAGCAATAGTAGAAAAAAGGCATTTTTAAAGGCAAGAAAAGCAAAGAAACCTTTGTTAATATAACAATACCAAGGAGATAAGGAAATACAAAGTAAAAAGGGGATAGAATGTTTATATGTATAATACTATGTTTACAAAACATAAATGGTAGAATATGTAATATAGTAGCTTGATACCTAACATGTACAAAGCCTTCAAAGATTGTTCTCAATTGATCGCAATCATAACAAAGGTGCAGCAATAACAAAGTCAGCTTACCTAAGGATTTTCCATAAGGGGCCACATGCCCAGTCTCAAACATGTTATATTAGTAGTTTGCCATGAACTTTGACGAACTTCTTGTTATTTTATTTTACATTTATTTCAATATCTCTTAAAGTACTAAACCAATTTTGCCCAATGAACTTAAAAATTGTACTAATATTACCTACATAAATTTCATTTAAATTGGAGCACTAGTTCGAGAGTTATCACGGAACATACATACATACATAAAATGCTTTTTCACCTCAACTGTAATTGTAAACTGAACCTGCTTCGCTCACTCAATCAAAAAATGGCTAGAACATAGATCATAGAACCTACACAATCTAGGGGGATTATACAAATTCCATTTGGATAATGGTGATGAAGGATTCTAAAATATGTAGATTTGACCTAGGACAACCAATTTCTTTCCAAAAACTACCAGTACATGAAATAAATAGTGAATGGGGGTTATCCCCATTTAAATACCTGGAAATGATACTGGTCAGCCAAGGAGATTTTTAAGAGTACATATTTCACAGTGGTAATAAAAAGAAGAGTGTTTAATATTTGTATCATACCAATATTAATTTAAGGCTAGTCCTGTTAAACAAATAAAAATCAACATTTACTTCTGAAAGACGGATACACATGACTTAGTTGAAAGAATTAAGAGTTTCATGTTGAGGTAGGCTGATAAATTATTAAAAGAAAAAAACATAGATATTGAAAAGTAACTAATTTATAGATATCCTATAAAAATATTAAGAGGAATAGTGGCAGACCTCAAAGAAGATAGACAAATAATGATTTTAGAAAAATAGCAGGTCAACCAAACTATAGAAGACATATTTGTCTTTAGGAAACATTGGTGTTTAAACTTTAACCTGATAATGTTTTGAATTTATTTGTACATTTTTTACTCTACTATTTTCTTGTTAAATAATCCATATTACCATGCTAATATTAAATGTGAAAGTTTATATAATTGTTATTAAACCATCCAAAAACAGATAAATGGATTTGGATGAAATTTAATAAACAGATAGTTTATTAACTAGAATATATAAAACAGATTTTGAACAAATCTAAATAGAATTATGCGGATAAGACCGCCTAGAGCATCTAGTAACTTAGAAATACTGTTATTATCAGCTATTTAAATTATTAGCAGTGGCTGCGGCTCCGACCGCATGGAGTTGTGTTTGTGTTTTTCTTAAACCATTTAAAAATAACAATTTCACCATACATTATCTTACTATAACTGTAACGGTTTGTGCAGCGCGCCGACATAGCTCTCAGATTACTGTATTTTTTCTCACTCACATTATACTTTTGTTATATTTTGGGGCAATATACATCATATCTTTATGATTTATTGCCTATTGATTATTCTGATTTAAAAGCTTAATTACTGTAAAGTTTCATTCCATTCAGTAGTTTTTGCGTGAAAGAGTCACAAACATCCATCCATCCTCACAAACTATCACATTTACGATAGTAGTATATTTACGATATTAAAGTAAACGATTGTAACATTCCAGGCATATGCGCCTTATCATTATCGGTTTTCGACGCGGTGGTGCTTGTCGGAGGGGTCGGCGGTTGGGCCGTGCTCACCACGGAGGGCATCGTCATTCTCGACACAGCCCAAGACTGGGTTTGGGCTGTTACTCCGGCACCATCACAAAATACCTTGGTGAGTAGCAGTCTTGTAAATAGTATCAGATGTGTTACCTTTGGTTAGGAGATTGAATTAGGAAATGTTGAATTAAATTACATTTATACCGTAATGTAAGGTAGTAAAATTGTGGGTATGATTGTTCGTCTGGTCATTTTCCTCATTAAAAAAGTATAATTATATTTATCTGAGAGATAGCACTGACTTGATGAAAGCCATCCTAGTAGGCAGCAGCAATTGCCGTTGCAGGTCTCTATCACTGTAAGTAAAGAATATTTTTGTTAATAATGGAGGCTTTCCGTGAAAATAATTGTTCTTTATTTATTTTTTCTTAAAAAACGAATAGAACCATGCTACATGATCCATGAGTGCACCTAGCTTCTCTTCATCATAACCAATTTAAGCAGACAAAATTTCAAATGCCAGAGCTTGTTTTAGCGAATGTTGGTAGTTAAAACGAACCTCAGTTCAAATCGGACAAAAGAAGCTATCTACCTACGAAAATATTAGAAATTTGTATGGGGAAATTGCTTTGGTGTATATCTGGAGAAGGGTACAATTTATGCCCTTTTCAATGATTGATGAAAAATTCGTGTATACCTTCCAATTAAAAAAGAATTAAGCAAATCAGTTGAATAGAATGGCCTGACAAAAATGTATTAGCTGTGATATCATTCTTTTAATATATAGATTTAAAAACTTATATATTCCCTACTACATAATAGTTAGTTTATGGCCAATAAGCATTTAATATCATGAGCAATATCTATTTTGGCACAATGTATAAAATATTCCATTTTGATTAATTTTTATGGTTGTGAAATATATTTATTTGAGAAAACTTCAATATCTACATTAATATTTTCATATTGTTTTAAACAACATAAAATATATGAAAATATATTTTATATAAAACATAGTCATTACCGTAATGGCATGAAAAGCATATATTTTAGAGTAAATGAATCAATTGTGAATTAGTAGTAAAATAACATTGGACATGATTCCAATATTCTTGATTTTAGGTAGTAATGTAATGATTTATAGTGATAGTAAGCGAGAAACATAATTATTATTATATGTACTTATATAAATTATGTTCTAGTAAAGTCAGTCAACTTTAGAAACTTTTATTAATACATATATATAGGAATGAATTTGCATATGATAGACAAAATAAAGAGAATTGTTATTTTTACGCTAATAGTTACTGATTATACTTTTATTTTGCATACATATAGTAACAGATATATATTTTTCAATTTGAATCTTTAATTAAGAGTTGCATATAAGAGTAGATTTTCCTACTTTAATACATCAGCAAGCCAGAGGAATTTCCGTAGGGTTTCTAGGTGTTGGAAATGGTAATCAAAATCCGCCTCAGGAATAATATTGAAATTGCACGTCTATATATGCACGCCGATAGAGATGCGTTCTAGATAACATGTGGGTTCTTAATTCGAAAACAGTTTAAATAAATTTTGTATTTATTAATAAGTTTTATTTATACTTCAACAAAGAGTATTTACAGATGTTGTTTGGGACGCTGCTCGCTTGTACACATTGGTGGATGGCTGCTTACCATCTAAGCAGTACCTTGCTTTTTAATTTCCTAAAATTAATGCTGTGGAAGGTGACAAGAGGGCCGACACTTTGTTTTATATTTTGCGCCTATAAATTGTTATGGCGCGTTCAAAAAGCATTCTTCTTTTTATATAAAAAGTAACAGCAAGTTGTACATCTGTTGTTTGCAATATTAATTTCTAAAGTTAATAATTTATGAAATCTAATATGAGTCCGTCAGGCCGCTTTATCCAACTGCTTCATTCATTACATTTGCTTAATTATTTTTGAAAGGTATTGATGTACAGATAAAAAGTGCTGGAAATCCTCTAATTTTACCCGTCTTATACGTAAATACCATTTACCCATATAAATTGTTTTCAAAGCTTTCTTTTTCTGTATATTCGGTTCTACTTGAGGTACGCGGTTTAGCCCACGAAAACTCGCTGGAACGTGCTTTTTCATTTGATATTTTTTGCACTGAAATTGGTTCAGTTGAAGGGACGCTAGGTGTTATTAACATTGGTGCGGTGCAGCATTGGTCCGCCCATTTTATGTGTATGAATATTAAAAACTATAAAAATTATCAGTACTATCTCCGTGGCCAGGTTATATATGTCCTTGCATTACAAACTAGATGGCGTTGGTTCGAATTTCGTGGAGGGACAATGATGTTGTGTTGTTGTTTCTCAGTTGGGTTAGGGCAATACTGACTCGTCTCCGAAAGTGCTGCTTGGGGTGGGATAGTAAAGTCCGGGGAGGAGGAGTGTCGGTAAATCGTAGACTTCCCTATCCTCCGCGCCTGGACCGTGCCGCACAGCTGACAGATGCGGCGTGTTTGGATCACGGGTGGAGGGAGGAGGGGGGATCTCTGCTTTCTGCAGCCGAAACTGGGCGAGCAGCGGAGTGCTGCACCATAGAGACTCGTTACTCGTTGGCACTGGCCCTCCTAACTGTTACGGCCCCGGGCGCTTACTTGTCGGATCTGTTCTAAATTAAAGTCTTTGTAAGAATAACTTAATTTTAAACATTTCGGTAAATGTCGGCGGCGATAGGAGTATGGCTCTTCTGTAAAACAAATATGTTAGACACATTAATTTTTGGATAACCTTAGTGTCACTATTATATTGGCCGTAGTCCCAAACTAGCAAGTATGCATATAACTTACGCCTGGGGCCCCTATGTCTTACTCTATTAGTTTAAAAAAATATTAAAATACAAAGGGTTGAAATAAACTCCTTACAGTATTTGTGTAATTATTTCAGGCAGTTGCGTGCCAAGACGGCAGCTTATGGTGCTATCAGGTAGTTTTCAGCACGGTGCACGGCCTATACCGTGAAAGATACGCGTATCGGGAGAACATAACGGATGTCATAATACAACACCTCACTACGGGCAGCAAGGTGCGAATAAAATGTCACGATCGGGTGCAGAAAATAGCTATATACAAGCATCGACTCGCGGTGAGTGATAGTTAAGTTTTTTAGTTACTCTTTGCATGAACAGTAAGTATTAATCATTTCAGTGTCTTAATTAAGAAATATCTAGTACCTGGCTACGAAATTGGATACTATACTTATAAACTACTGAACCGATTTTGATGCCCAACAAGCTTAAAATTGCACTAATATTATCTACATATAAATATTTCAAGTTTCATTTAAACTGGAGCACTGCTTCAAAAGTTTTTGTCGAACATACTTACATTAATACATAAAATGTGTTTTCGCCCTAATTCTAATTGTAAACCTTACTCGCTTCGCTCGCTCCGTCAACTATACTTTCAGATTGTATTAGTATTAATAACCAGAATTAAAATATCATAGTTGAGCAAATAAAGGTTTTACTATGCTTCATTACCTAACTTTACTATGCCCTTACGTGAAATTACAATTTAGTTTAATTCGATGTGTTCCGTAAATTTAAGATAATAAGTTACAGCCGTTGATTTATATCCACACAATCTTTCACGTGTATTGTATTCGTGGGATAGCAAGATTTTTTTTATCTATACATAAATAATGTGAGCGAAAAGATAGGAACTACCGGTAGTAATGGAAACATTATTTTTGTATATGGTAGTCAGATTTTTATACATTAATAGTTTATTATAAAAATCTATATTTTTTTCATATAGGGAAAGGTTGCTAGCAAACGGTTTATCTGATATTAAATGATCCCGTCGCCCACGGACAAGCTCAACATCCGAAGAGTTGCGTGTGCATTGCCAACTTGGGACTTCTGGATAGAATAAGTTTATTGGATCGGATGGGTCAAGAACATATAAAGATTTGGGGAGAGGGGAGAGGAGTGGGGAAAGTAGGGGATATGAATGGCCATCTGGCAGCGAAGCACACGCCGGGTATCCTTATTTACACTATTATTATAAAGAGGAAAGATTTGTATTTTTGTGTGGGTATGTTTGTAATGAATAAACTCAAAAACTGCTGTGCTGATTTCAAAAATTCTTTCACCATTGGAAAGCTACATTCACCCCGAGTAACATAAGCTATATAAATATAAAAAAAATTCATGTCCACCCGTGCGAAGACGGGGCGGGCCGCTAGTATCTATATAAATATGATACTTAATTCACAATGATATGTAAACATGTCTAATACTCGTAGTTTTGTCAGCCAGAAACTGAAAAATTAATTGGGCAATTTGCGTGATACTTCTTCCTGAACCCACTGAAAAATATGTAATTTCTGACTGTTTTTCATTAATAAATAAATAAATCTGTACCAGGTCTCATAGGTACAATGGATTAGAAACAGAGAGAAGAAGGGGATAGGAACATAGGATTAGAAACGGTGAGGAGTTTGTCACGCCTTCTCCTATACAGAAGATAGGGACAACATGTATGGGGGAAGGAGTGGGAAATATCTCTCCGTTACCAAAACCTCACATAACACTAGTCAAACACATAAGATATTGCCGGAAGCATTAGAAACGGTAAGGAGTTTCTCACTCCTTCTCCTATATAGAAGATAGGGGGGACAACATGTATGGGAGAAGGAGTGAGAGATATCTTTCCGTTACTAAAACTTCAAACACCTCTAGTCGAACACATAGGATGTTCCCGGAAGGTTGTTCCTACCTTCTGTATGGGAGAAGGAGGGGAAACTCCTCACGGTTTCTAATCCTATTTTCTTAACCCCTTCTACTTAATATTTGTGTCCAAAGCTACAACTCATCAGATACTGTTGGCATCCATGGAACACGGTAAACTTAACCACTTACTTTATTTTACCCCAGCTTAGGGTAAAGTGGTGGTTCCTTATGGATCAAGAAGTTCAATAAATATGGCAAAACCTGTGTGCAAGATGTGATCTACAATATATAAAAAAAGTAGTATAAAAGGGCCCTCTACGATAACTTACCTGTTATCAATATTATGCATGTTACTCTTCCTTTAAAATAAAATATATGACATAAACCACACAACCAAAGTAGAAATAAAAACACGCTAGTATATTTATTTTATTATATTTCATTACTTGAATACCTTCTACATGTCATAAGGTGTGAGACTTTTGAAATGTGGATAACTTTCAAAATATATATTCATGGATGTCTGTAGTTCATTTTATTTTAAGTAAGGCACATGGAATGCTTTATAAATATCTAACTATTTCGCTATGTTTACTCTACATCATTTTGTATATTTAAAGTAAACTGTCATAGATATAAACATAGTATATAAAAATAAAATCATTAAATTAATTGTATTTGGTACTTATAAGTTAAACGGATAACTAACGAATATCGTTAGGTATAAGAGGTAAGTAGCAGATTTGTGTTTGTAATAACTTATTTGACAACATATTTATTATAATCAATTTTTGTAGAGCTAATGCAACAGTGAAAATTTACTCGAGTGACAATATTGTGACTAACTCGCGATTTTAAGTCCGAGTTGCTCATAACTTGGAATTAAAATAGAATTAAATCATTTAATCTTATCGTGACGTGCTTTATTTGCTCTATATTATTACTGTAAACAACTTAAGTCTACTATATTGATAGAGCATATTAAAATGGCAACATTTTTGTTGCTGTCATGATGACGTTTATAATAAACAAAAACTGATATTATATTTAAAATTTACAGTATTTAGAGATATATATGTAAAAAAATGTATGTTTAATCATTCGCTCGTTTATATGCAGATTTTGGTAATTAATAAATTTATTGTTGCAATTACAATATATGGAAATAATCTCGGCATATTCATTAATTTTTTTTTTGAATAATTTTTTGTCTGTTTGTTTTAATGTTTAAACAATGCTTGGTTTGTTAAGGGCATTTTCCTTTCACTTTACATATATAAAACGTGATATAAATTTACATATAAAGGGAGGACCTTTTCACTAAACTTCACTAAGTGATTAATGTAAACCATGAATTATTAACTTGTTTGGGTCACTCTTATAACTAACAACATAAATTGCTCTAATTTCATTTTACAATATTACTTGATTATATTCTTTTTTAGTACTATAATCTAATTATGTCTATCGTAAACGGCCAGCTATAAGTCGGAAGAGGTAGTATCCCGTTGCAGCCTGGAATAACCTGTGCACCCAGTATAATCTGTGAAAGACAAGGAATTTGTGAATTAGTTATAATACGTGGAGCAAGGATAATCATTTTAGTATGCGCGATAAGGGAAAAAGTGGCTTCAAATTGGTTGAAATAATAGTTACAAAAACTACCGCTATGGCGCTGCAGATAAATCGGGACTAAAAAAATTTAAATTTTGTTTTGAATAGGAAAGTTACGGAATGGCAGTGTTTAAAACCTTAACTATTTTAAAGAATTAGTGTGTAATATTTATATTTCGAAAATTGTTGTAAAATACCACTTGGAACGCCAAGAGTGAAAGTTCCTATTCCTAAATTTTTTAAAACAATATATAATAATAAGAACTACTGATTTCAACAAAATATTTCGATTATTTATATATATATATATATATATAT
>DWHK01001305.1:0-11395 GCA_018247855.1 Graphium androcles
GTCTGTAAATTTAGTATTAATATCTTTTGGACTTACACTTTATCACTTATAAACAGAGAATATATATCATAAATTACGAATTATCTTACCTTTTGTCCATTATGATATTCTCCTCCAAATAATATTAATTCATTATTAATGGGATGTGGTGTGAGAGTTGCGTAAGCTCTGGGTGATGGCGGTCCAGATAAAGCTTTCTCAACAGCTGCTGCCCGCCTTGCCTCCTCACGCTCTATTTGTGCTACAACTTTTGCAATGTCTTCCTATTGATAAAATAAATAATGCTTTATCATAAAAATTGTGACTAATAGGAATTCAAAATAAACTTGTAATAAAATTACATTATTATACAATATACTCATAATTGGTGGCGATAAAATTTAATCAGTTTATTGTAACTGCAAATTTTAACCACTTGATGGGCGAAAAAGAGAATTATGTGAACATTATTTATTTATTTTAATATAAAAAGGTAAACTTTACAGCCAAACACATTTTTACTTTAAAAGAATTTTACTTAATAAATAATAAAAATTTACAAGATTTGAGATGTGTAAAGCAAAATTTAAGGCAATACCTTGGCTTTTTAGGAAAAAAAATTATTCTCACTATAGAAACTAAAGTTAAAAAATTATCTAGTTTTTTTGATAAGCAATTATTTCTAAGTGTGTTCATCATCCTGACAGTAATGGAAATATGTATTTAAAATATTGTAGAATTTTTAAATACTCTTAGTAAGTTGAACCATATGATTTTATTGCCAATAATTAAACCAAATTATATATTGGTAAATATACAAATTATAAAGAAAAAATTATATCCAAAATGATGGGTCTATAGACTCCCAGTACGAATGAAGTTCCTTTTGCTTTGTGGTGATGTTGCTATACAGTCATTGTAATTTATATTATAAAATATCAAGTTTATCAAGTTAAATTGTAAAATTTACGATAAAATATATTTATTATGTATAAAATAAATAATGATAAATTAAACATTGAATGATCTGGGATAATTAAGTTTGCAACAAATAAAAATTTAAGAACTATATAGATCTTATATTAATACTTTTTTAATTTTAGATATATATATTAATTAATTACTAGAAAAATATAAATAAAAGTTAAAAATAGATCATTAAATAAGTCAAATTAGATCATGCAAATCATTATTTTCAATCACAGTAATAATTGGTTTATGATAAGAAAAATATGACATATATTTGTGATTCAATTTTATTAAAGAAGTGTCTGAAAAAAGTCTTATTACACTTTTTTCGGTCTAGCAGCCATCTGCTCAAAGCGTTTAACGCGCGATATGGAGCTTTGTTCCAAAAAGACACTCATAAGAAATATTAATACAGTCAGAATTATGGACTTTTGTAAATAAAACACAACTTGGACAGTATAAAAACATTCATACTAACCTCGCCTAAATTAGCAAGTTCCTTTTTTAGTTTATTTGCAAGTTTTTTCTCTGTTTTAGCGGCAGTCTTGACAGCACCGCTAACTTTGTTTTTATTCTTTTTTTTACCCATCCTTAGGTTTTGTTATTGAAATTTATTTCTCTTATTGCTTAAAAACCAAATGAGTATTTGTTTATAACTTCTAGCGCATGTCTTTCAACTTTATCACATGTAGTGACGTTCGAAAACCTGATATTTGTATTGCTTTAACAAAATTTAATAATTAGTATTTAGGTTTTCGTAATAAACATATTATTTGTCACTTACTATTAGATAGATAGAAAGGCTTAAAAAACTGAAATAATTGTTATTGAATTATGGATATTTTTTCCTCACTTTTACATGACGATAACTCATTTATACGGAGTGAAAAGAAAAAAAATCAGGTTTTGGAATTTATTTTACCTATCTTGCTTTATTACTTTGACATTGTTATTCCATTTCACCTTAGTAAAGGCAGTAAAATATTTTCATAATGGCATTTATGTAATAAATATTTTAAAAAAATATTTGTACATGTTTTTTGTTACATATACATGGCTTCTAAGATATACACTCAAGAAGTAAATTTTAAGTTTATTATAATCATGGTTTTAGTTTGACAACCGTGATATGTAAAATTGACATTTTCGAAAGAAATACACATAAAACCGAATGCATTTTGCCAAACGTAAAGTTTATCTTGATTTTTTCTGCATTCAGTTTTCTTATGTAGACTATTTAACAAATTATTTCTTGTTTAATTATAATATTATAAACGATATTTGCATCTAATTACGCAAGTTAATCAATCGTAGGCTAAGAATAATTTTATACAACATGATTAAAAAGGACATAAAGATGACGACTCCAGGAGGATCTGTAAGTATAAACCAATTCTATTACGAAGGAACTTACATCTCAATTATTCTAGGAATGTTATTAGGTATAACGGAATTTCAAGTATCATAATTGCATTACATTGTATTAATTTTAGTATAGGTTAAGTTGTTTCAAGCCAAGCTGGCAAAAAGTAATTAGTCTAAAAAAAAACAATGGTTTTATGTGATAAACTTTATATAATTAATTGGTAAACTTATCATACAACGACACCATAAATTTTTACACGTAATAATTTGTAATCAATAGAGAGAACGGTAATTTATAAGACAAATATAAAGCAAAATTTATAGCAATGCCGTCGAAAATATAATAAGGCGTAGAGTGTCGCCTTCATCATTTTATTTTAAACTAATAATTTGTTGGAATTTAACGTAATCTTACAGAAAAGTCACTAGCTTAATGTTTAAAATGTAACAACTTTTAGCAATCATCAGCAGCTGTGCAAGAGTTCAAGATAAGAGTGCCCAAGAATGTAAAGAAAAAATATCATGTCATGAGATTCAATGCAACATTGAATGTAGACTTTGCAAAATGGACTCACGTAAAAATGGAACGAGAGAACAATATAAAAGAGTTCAAGGGAATTGATGAGGAAATGCCAAAGTGAGGTTTAATATTTGTTCATACTAAACATAACATTGAAATAAAAAGTGCAAATTTGTCTGTGCTCATGGAATAAGCGATAGAGATGCATGATCGGCCTAAACATTTAGCTTGTGATGCATCTATCTTTGTTCTACTGCATTGATTGATGCTCTTGAGTAGAAGAGAGACAGCTTATTACATTATCACATAAAATTATCAATTTTTCAAATAACAATTTTGTTTCACAAATTATCTTTTAGGCTTAGCTTGTTTAAAAATTTTAATTTTAATTTAATCCTTAAAAAGGTTCATACAGAAGTGCTTTTTCTTAAATTTTGAAAATGCTAAATTTTATCTTAATTTAACACATCATATTATAATAATCATATTTATAAATATTTATTTACACTATGAGAAGTAAGCAATGTGATTAACTAAAAATAATTTTTATATCAGATTTGGTGCAGGATCAGAGTATGGGCGAGATATGCGGGAGGAGGCTCGAAGGAAAAAGTTTGGTATCATATCGAGGAAATACAAACCTGAAGATCAGCCTTGGATTCTCAAAGTTGGTGGCAAGACAGGCAAGAAGTGAGTGAAAGTCTGCAGTCATGTATTCAGAATTAGTTTATTCTTAAGTAATAGTAGTATAAACTATTATTTATTTTGTGATTATGTATATCTGTCTATCCTCTAGTGCTTTATAAAAATTTCGTAATTTTCATAACTTTTTAGTATAAAATCTGTACTTTACCATTTGTTTTTCAACTAATTTTTCCATTATCTATTCTGCAAGTATGTATGCCTGACACTCATATGTTAGATATAACAAAATATTATTACTACATAAACATATTTTTTTATTTGTGGTCATTATTCCATTGTTTCTGTCTCCATGACATTTTCCATGCCAGTGTGATCTTTGATTGTATGACTTTTTAAGTCATCCTATTTGTTTATGGTTTTACCTTGGATGCAGTAAGGTTAATGATAATCCCACCTCCTTACCTTCTACAGTCTATCAATTCTGTTACCATGACTTTGAAATCATTGGGAAATATTAAAATATCTGGGACTTTCGTAATTTGTTGCATGCAGTTATGGAGCTATGAATTATACTACAAGTAGCTGTTAGTTTGACATTTATTACTGCAGTGCATGCCACACATTACAGAATGACCCCATCATCTGCAATAGTAAAAATAATTAATGAATTTAAACCTACCATATAAGTTCATGTTTAGTTTATTCCCATAAAAAGTATGTTAAAAGATTAAAAAAAATTTATGGCTAGTATTTTGTGTAAGCGACTTATATTTGTTTACTATTTTTAATTTCGGTATTATTGACAGAGCGAGTGAAGCAAGTGAGGTCTGCAGATTACAGTTGGGGCAAAAATGCATTTTATGTATGTATGTTAAGCAATAACTCCAATGCTCCAATTTAAATGAAATTTGGAATAATAATATTGCCTACATAAAGTAATAGTACAATTTTTAAGTTCGTTGGGCATAATAATTGGTGTAGTAGTTTAAGGGATATTTAAATAAATGTGAAATAAAATAATCGCGAGGTCGCAGTTCATACGAACTACTAGTTACAGCTTTGTTTCAGATTCAAAGGTATCCGGGAGGGTGGTGTGTCAGAGAATGCAGCATATTATGTGTTCACGCATGCGGCAGATGGCGCTATTGACGCTTATCCGTTACAGGAGTGGTAGGTAACTCGTATATTTATACATTGCAGTTTTTTCCCTAATATTTATTTGCAAATTTGCACTATCAAGGATATTATTTGTTCCATCGTCACTTTAAATAAAAAAAATGTATACAGGTACAATTTCCAGCCAATTCAGAGGTACAAAGCACTGTCAGCTGAAGAGGCGGAACAAGAATTTGGAAGGTATGTTTAGTTATTCTCATTCAAAGGAAACGTTATTTAACATATCACTTACACAAATTAACTAAAATTTTATTAATTTATATATTTATTTATTAACAGGTTTAACAGACAAGTGATATTTGGGTCATGTCCTTCACTAAGAAAACAAAATAAAGCAATAAAAGTCTTAAGGTGGTAGAGCATAACATCCTTCATACAGCTTTTGCTGCACTTCTACGGCTGCGCTCCACTAGGTAGTTACCACACCCTTCATAGAGCCAGCATAAAATAAAGTATGCATGGCCCTCAGGGTTGCTGAATGGCCATACCTACCCTCTTCTTTTCTCATTCCTTTCCCCATCAAATTAACTTTCCTCCGAATTCTTAATATAATCCTGACCCATCCTACCCTTTAACCTGTTTTATCCAATTTTCAAGGCTAACAATGCACTCACAACTCTTTGGATGTTGTGTGTGTCCATGGGCGACGGGATCACTTAACATCAGGTGAACCGTTTCTTTGTTTGCCAACCTTTCCCATTAAAAAAAATTAAATAAAGCTAATATATGAATAAAATGTAAGTTAATCAGATTGTAGTAAGAGTATTAGTGAATCTTAAAAACAGATAGAAAATTTGATAAATTAAATTGATTAGAAATAATGTTATATAAAAAAATTTTGTACACGGACTAGAGACATTTAGTTGATGGTTTTTCCATCTCTAAAATATTCAACAAATACCTGCCAAGACTCACATATCTTTCAAACACCATGAATTGGCATAACGGGGATTCTGTTGGTTTGTCACTTATAGACACAGTTGAGTCAATTATCAACCTTTTTCTTATGTGAATACCATATGGATAAAACTATTGGTAATAACTAATTTATATTTATTATTAACTACTAATATGAGTTTTATTTTTTTGTTTAATTGTTAAACTTTCACATCTTAACAATTCAGTCGAGAGCACACACCAATAAATAGTATCTGGACAATATAATGCACTAAGAGGGCTTTGCCTAAAGGTTTAAAAAACGGCATTGAATCGGACTCGCGCACGAAGGGTACGGAACCCTTCGTCAATCATTATCTATAAAATCGTTTTTATTGTATGGGAGCCTCATTAAATATATATTCTATTATGTTTATCAGTGTTAGTTGTTACAGCGGCAACAGAAATACATTATTTGTGAAAATTTCAACTGTCTAACTATCACGGTTCATGAGATACAGCCTGTTGACAAACGAACAGAAAGCGGAATCTTAGTAATAGGGTCTTAGTAGTCGGTTTACTCTTTGGGTACGGAACCCTAAAAACAATATATGGAAGTGTCAAACTTCTTTTAAAGTCTCTTACCAAACTAACTTTCGTATTTATAATATTATTAAAGATCAGATTCAACAGATTGCAGCCAGTGTCAGAGATAAATATAATAAAACGACAAGGAAAAAAAAATATACTAAAACGCATTTAAAAAAAAAGACACTGGTATATCCTTATAACGGCAAAATATGCCAGTCGAGTCTCAGCCAGAGCTCGCAAACAACTTTCCATCGTTATGCAAGACAATATATAAAAGGTGATACTGGCGATTCGTTGGCCATTAAAAAAAAAAACACGTCTATAGATTATACATGACAGGTTTTTAGTTATTATCACTTTGGCGCGTAAAATTAAAGATGTGATTGAGAGTTACGCGGGTATTCAGTTTCTCAACCGACTTCAAAAAAGGAGGAGGTTCTCAATTCGACTGTATTTTTATGTTTGTTACTTAGAAAACATTTCACTGGATGAACCGATTTTTATGATTCTTTTTTTATTTCATAGCTGGGGTTTTTCGTGTGGTCCCATAAAAATCTGAATAAGATCCGATAAGTAGTTTTTAAGTTATTAACCAAATAGTTGAAGTTGAAGTTGCAAATGCGTTACGAAACTGCACTTTTGTGGCGGTTGAAGTCGGTTTTTTTTGTTATTTTCTGTGAAAATAATCTTATATTTGTTTAAACTAGTGAGTAGTTTATACATATTTGTTTAAACTACCCACTAGCTTAAATAAATTTAAAAAAAACTTGTAGCGTAGAGCTGAAGAGCTAGTGATGAACTAGTAACCATACACACGACAATGTAAATTATGTATTTTTTTTTATAGAGAAGGAGGCAAACGAGCAAGCGGCTCACCTGATGGTGCGTTGCCGGCCTTTAAGATAGGAGAAGTTATAGCGCTTATTAATTTTAACGCCTTTTTCTTAGTGTTGCAGAAGAGAACACAAAATGGGGTGTAACGTGGTAAACTTCAACCCGGATGCACCGTCGCCGTGCGATCGTTATGGGAGTTCACAACACATACTATAGGCATGGCGTAATAGACGGTTTAGAAGTCCATACACCAAAACTATGGTAGGAGCAATAACTTAACTGCCTCCGTGGCCTAGTGGTATAGAAACTCACTAAACAAAAAACTCACAACTTAAAAAAATACACTTTAGTAGAAATAATCTGGCCATTAACAAAAAAAAAATAATAATTTCTACACAACCGTACGTTGTTGTTGAATCTACGTAACATGTGTTGAATTATTTCGTCGGCACAGCTCATGGGAACCGCCTCGTTAGAGGCAGAAACAATTAATTAGAGCGAACGGACCGCGTACGCGCATACGCAGAGCATATTAGACCAATTAGGCTCGAATCGGGCACGCCAGATTGAGATGTGGGATTGCTGCCAACGTTTGTCCAATCAACCACAAATCAATACCGAACACCCTTCAAATGTTCGTCAAACGTCAATTTGTTACTTTAAATAATTAACAAACGTTTGTACAAACATTTGACGAACATTGGTTCGCGGATTCATAAAATTAACAACAGTTTCTTAAACGATTAAACGACGGTAAGTTTCTTTACATACACATATGATTTTGACTTGTAAAATTTTTAGTTGATAGAGAATTTGCAAACTTGGTGGGAGCGATTTAAGGATTACTATTAAGCAATTGGCAAACCGTGATACACAGCCTTATACTGACACCGAACGTTTGTTCAAATATTGGTCTAACATTAACGTACGCGTAGCTTCACTTCGCTATTGGCTTTTATTACATAGTGTGAGAAATGAGAAATATAATTTTATACTAATATTAGTATTTGTTGATCTAAATAGTTATCTAGTTCGCATGTTTTATAAAAATGGGTTCTATTATTGCTGTATTGTGTCGTCATGATGACTCCAGCTCAAAATTATGTAACTCTGTGATGGTTATCAACTCACGACATTTGACAAAACCTAGATTACTTGCAGATTTAGTTATAGCCAATGTTGTGTTCTGTAGCTTTATTGCTTTATTTTCCTGTAAAAATGAATTGTTTTCCTGCGGTCTAAAGTGCCGTATATCGCATCTGATGTTAGATATATCTAAAGGAATATAAATTAATGCACCTTTTAAAAATATATAGCATTCTGCTTGAAGAAGTAAAACAATCATCCCGTAAATGTAAACATTTCATTTATTAAGCTTATTGTAAAAGAATATTTTTTCACAAAAAAAGTAATTTTATAACAAGTAACATAATTGACATCAAAATAAAATTAAACATGCAAGTATCAGAATTAGGTCTTCTGAATTTATTGCATATTAATTTATTTATCATACTTCCGAACCGGTGGTAATGTTTTGACTATCAATAAGCAAGTGTAATCACTTCAATATTGAATAAAGATATTTGACTTTCACTTTGATACTCTCATTTCTTTTTATGTACGTCATTTGATGAAGATGCATTTGTTCTATTTTATTATTATTTTACTGAAGTCCTTTATTACTAATATCAGTGATAGACATATTATAAAATTATTATACCATTATAACTTTTTACTTAGTGTAAATTATTAGCGATGGCGCTATAAAAATGAGAAATTACATGTAAGGGTCATAAATTTTATTAGTAGGTAGTTTATTAAAAGTATAACAGAAATGGAAGATCAGTATCAAACCATTTCCTTAAATAATTGTGTCGTGTAAAATTTATTATAATCTTTATTAAACAATTATTGATAAATAAAAAGATTGTGTAAATTTATAATAATACAGTGGTGTATATAGGGCCCCATTATAACTTGATGAACATAAATATATTATATTTATGTATTCCCTATATTTATAACTCTAAGAAAGATATAGACATAGTGGGGCATCTAAGGAATATTATAAATGGTTTTATTTTCAAAATGGATATGTAGTTCAGCTTGTACATTATAATAGTCTAAGATCTTTATTATAATATAATAGATATTGTGAATCTATATACATAAAATACAAATTTTTGTACCTATGTCCTTTTTAAACCTCGAAAATATCCAACCGAAGTGTTACAAACTGATTTAATTTGAAAGGCAATAATGTTAAAATTTTCAGATGTACAGAAAACGACACTGAGTACTTTTATTGAGAAAAAAGTACTCTTCTTGAATAAAAATTACTTTTGGAATATTGTCCAGCATTACTCAGACTAAAGACTTAAAAAATTTGAACATAGTGCCTGAAATATATAAAAAAAGGGAGCATTGAAAGGATGTTCGAATAATTCTAGAAAAACTGAAAGGTTGCTGGATTTATAAAAAAAGTAAATGCAAAAAATCTGTAATGCTAGTGAAACCATGAACAAGAGTTAGTTTCTCATATTTACAAACATAAATTTATACATAGTAGGATTACAGTTTCATATTTCATTTGACATGAACATTGTAACTGGAGCATAGTTGTCATTTTATAAAAGTT
Organism: Graphium androcles; assembly: GCA_018247855.1. Classification (NCBI taxonomy): domain Eukaryota; kingdom Metazoa; phylum Arthropoda; class Insecta; order Lepidoptera; family Papilionidae; genus Graphium; species Graphium androcles. The sequence continues at coordinate 9,594 of DWHK01001305.1, forward strand.
ATTTTTAAACCATTTACAGTAGTGCTCTTTTCTAAGATAACATTTGCTATCCTTAAAAGTACTAATTATTTATTTTATACAACTAACACTCACTCTTAAGGATGCTTGAATATAATGCTACTTTTTAATATAATAAAATAAGGAAAAGACAAATCTGTACAACATTATGTTATGCAAATAGTGATCTTACTCTGCTGGTGTTTTTTCAATAATCCTTCAAAAAAATATTATGGACAATTTATGAATATAATTACACACAATTTCAATTCAATATTTACTTATATATTAAGTCACAAAAAAAGTTCAAGTCCTATATATAACCACAGTATATGTTTAATTAAGCCATTAAAATTTTTAATTTTTAATAATGACACCATATAGGCCACAGAATACAACAAACACATTAAATTAATGTTTTTTTTTTATGGGAAGGACAACACACAAGCAGATGTTTAACCTGATGTTAAGTCATTGCATCGCCCATGGACACACAACACCTGGGGAGTTGCATGTGCGTTGTCAACCTAGAAAATTAGATAATATAGGTTTATTGGGTTGGATGGGTCGGAAAATATTAAGAATTTTGGAGGAGAATAGCCATGCATAGTTTATTTTATGCCAACTTTGTTTAGGGTGGTTGTACTTCTCCGGGTGAGCAAGGTCATAAAAGAGCAAAAGCTGCATGATAGATGTTGTGCTCTACCACCTATTAACATATATTTGATATATGTTAATAGGTGGTAGAGTAAAGAATTGATTTAGTGATTGATCATTTCTATTTAGATATATTAATTTGTATCTATATTATATAATATCAAATATTGTCTTGTTTTTTATATTCCATTAATAAATAACCCAAATTTGAAATCAACACTCAATAGATTTGAAATGAAGTATCTACTTATTACAGCTTACTATTAAATCCCATCTTATTATATACTCCCATTCATAGTTATTATATTCTTATTTACAAAATGCATTTTAAAACTGCTATATTTTTTAACAAAACTCACACAATTCAACAACAAAGATTTATAGCAATTGTTAAGTGCAATTTATTCTATTTGTGACAAGAGCAGAAATGATTAAATGTGGGTAGATTCTTAACTAGAATCTAACTCTAGGAATGATAAACATATTACCTACTTCACACTTGTGTTTGGGTGTTTATGTATATAATGTTTAATTGATTTTAAAACATTTAATTTATTATTTGACATCAAAACTGTTGGAAATAATTCATATTATAATTAAAATAAAAACATTAATTAAATCACAAAGGAATATTATGACTGTCAAACAATTTTACTAATAGAAAAGAGGGTAACATGTTAAATTAATTTCAAGCAATAAATTTAATATTCTAACATTTTTATAATATTAAATGTTTAATACATATTAAATTTATCAAGCATTTCAATTAAAAATATATGTTACTAAAAAAAATAAAAGTAGATTGACACATTTTCCTTCCTTTAATGAATTATATACGTGAATTCAGAATATAGCGTTGCACTTATGTCGAAGATTAGTGTCTATATTTAATTACAGTAAGCAAGCGCGAAATTTTACCGCAATGTATGGAAATGACATTACTATATTACCATTTTTTTTTTAACTTTACAGGCTCAGGTTATATTTCGCGTAGACAAACCAAGTTTAAACCTTGTAAACCGGTCTACGTTACTAAATAAAACAGTTGATTGAAGTTATTATCAATGTCAAAGTAAACTAAGTTAAGAAGAGTTTTAACGTGCATATGTAAATAACAAATAAATTTTGACGCCTATATTGAAAATAAT
>DWHK01001306.1:0-11393 GCA_018247855.1 Graphium androcles
CATTTTGGTTTATATCCGATTACTCTATATCATTTGTGTACTAAATACTGTGTGTGCCTCTGAGTTGGCAATAAAAACGTTGAACATATATTAAAAATATCATGACCAACGTGAAATAGTTTAGATGCAAAACAATGATTTGTAAAACTAAATTTCGGTGTGGCTTCAGCTTACTTTTTATAATACGATACTAGGCCACATCATTATAAACAATTTAAAAAGAATGAAAAAATCAATAAAATTGTTTTAAGCAGTAAATTTAGAAAACACTTTGTATCTAATTTCTAACCGACTAAAGCTCGGACACGAAAACAAATTTTTAACTAAATAAATATTCCCAATACAATGGATCCATACATTGATTTCTTCCAAGGCATTCTTGGCACGAATCAATCAAAAATCCAATTTGAATCCAGCTCCCAGTGGAGTCGGATAATAGACGTCACGATTGTGTTCTCCAGCTGGTATTAAAAGTATTTTAAGTTTTTTCTAGGAACAGATATTGTTGCAAAGTATGTGAAATAAGAGTATTGAATTTTTATTTAGTTATTTTTTACAATGAAAAAATTAAAGTAAACTAGAGACGTTTCATAAGACCGTTCTTTTACTGCTTTTTAATTTATTTTGCTTTGGCATAACTAAAATTGTCACTAACAGGTATATAGCCATTTGAATTACTATTTTTTTTAAATATTAGTATAGATTCAACTCCTTATGGTGCATGGCGCTGTGTGCGCAAATCTTGTTTAGATATAGTGGCTGTGTGTGCGTAGAAGAACAGTAACAGTACGTTTTACTTGCATAGAAATGTCGGTCGACATTTAAAAAACAATAGCTTGTAGAGAAACTTCTTACGATTGTGGAGAAATAAGACTTAATACAATAAATACAAGTTTATTATCATATCTAAATAAATTGCAGGAAGGATTTGAGTTATTAATGTATCTTGGTTCCCTCGACAAAAATTATCTGGGGTTAATTAACTAACTTAAATTAGCGGTGGTGCGTGGCAGGTCGTTCGAAGTCAGACAGTGACCTATCTGGGTTCCAAAAGCCGCTGCACGACCAGCAACCGTAATCAGCTTCCTCAAGGATAAGATTGTTGAAGCTCGAAAGTAAACTCCGTACGTGGAAGCTTGAAGACAGAACTTGAAAGCAGATTTCACTCTATGTGGATCCTTGAATCATCGTTCCGATACCCTTAAAACGCGCCCTTTTTGTTTTCGGCCGCCTGCGGAAACCTTGTGCCCTTTAATTTTCTTATTATAGCCCATTGTAATTATGTAAATATTCCTCAGGTGTTTGAGCTAATTTAATGCCGTGACCTTTTGTTTATCGATGTTTAGGTGATGTAAAATCAAGGTTATGTAGTTTTAAAACAGAAATATTATTAATATCCTATAGAGCGATACGGGGTCACCCTGAAAGTTAAGATGATTAATTCTGATGTGCATGTTAAATGTCTATCGACTGATGTCGACCCGGTGGAGTCATATATTCCGATTAAGCTGTGAGAGTACAGAAACAGAAAATACACCTATTATTGTGCTTACACTGTGATATATATACTCAGATATCACAGATATTCAAATCAAATTCCAATTCGGCCAAGAGTAATTTTACATGTGTACACAAACTTCAATTTGCAAGTTTCGATATACCTACAAGAGAAATAAAATCGTATGTTTTTAAATATAATAATCTGTTAACATCTACTTTATATATTAATAACCTTTCTTAGACGAACAATAGTAATTGGAAGTAATAAAGTCTAAACGTGGACATCTTGAAATAAAAACCTGCCATTATTCGACAATAATAATATTATTCGTTGTTATTGTTAAAGTGAAGCAAAGCTTGTTCTAAAAATAACATCTCTTGACGAGTTAAGACCGGACCTCGACCCACTGACCCATAATCTATTGAGTTTCAAGGGTAATGTAAAAATGAGATAATATAATGACCTTTTGACCTTTGACCATAACTATTTGAATTTTTTATAACGTTTTAATTTTCTTATAAATGTCTACTTTTCTTTAAAATAGTTTGTTTTACTTCTAGTAAACATATTTTTAATTAAATAATTTTTGTAATAAATTGACTTACCTCAATATCTTTCTTGTTCATTATTGCAACCAATACATTTTATTAATTTGACACATCTACCTAAATCTAGCTGTCCCGCAATTGTTCTTCAGGAAATTTCACACACTTTTTTAAACAGAAATTAATTAAAACAAACATTTTTTAGTGACGTTTCTCTATTGAGGAAGTGGCATATCTAAATGAAACTAATAGGTTGGGGAAAAAGTCTTTTCGCATTATAGTATGTATGAACTTGTAATAAAATCTCTTTGGCTATACTATTTTTATCTGGCTGGTTTTGGTATAAATTTTAAAGAACGGGAATTAATTTTAAAGGACTGCCAAAACCACTTGTCGCGGCATTTTGATCAGAAGTCCCAAAATTTCTTCAGCAATGGGATGCTTGGTATTCGAATTTCCAACGCAAAATAATAAAAACATAAGAAGAAGAAAGAGTGAGAATTCATCATCATCATCATCATTCATTCTTCTTACAGCTTTTACTGCACTTCTACGGCTGCGCTTACCCTGGGAGGCTCCACCCCTCCTAGAGAGAGCATAAAATAAAGTATGCATTGCTCTTAACGTTGCCAGAAGGCCATTCCTACCCTCTTCTTTTCCCACTCCTTTCCCCACCAAATCCTTAATATATAACCCTCCATCTTACTCTTTAACCTGTTTTATCAAATTTTCAAGACTGGCTACGCACACGCAACTCTTCGGATGTCGTATGTGTCCATGGACGTCGGGATCACTTAACATTAGGTGAACAGACTACTCGCTGGTAAACCCTTCCTATAAAAAAATGGAACTGGGGTGATAGAATGGATCCGACCAGATTAGCCAAAAAGTAATTGAATTGGCATTGAGGGGGTCGAAAATGAAACACAGAGGTCAAAGGAAAACACGTTCAAATGCCGGAGATAGACGGCTGTGGAGGAAAATGGGGGAGGCATACACCCGCCGCAGAGGCGACTTTTACCTAATTAATAATTGAAACTTAATTTATATTGTACTGTAGTATTAAGATAATATAATAAAGACATTTTATTTTTTATATTATCTAAATGAAATAAGTTAAACAATGTTACAGCATACATATTAGAGCTTTACATTATTGAATTGTTTGGTAGAAATGTTGGCCAATTGGTTGGTATGGGGTAACCACTTGCGAAGAAATGTCTTTGCGTAAAGGTTTAATTACACGTCGCGTGCTTGTAAAGTACCCTTTCATGAGTTTGCGGTCAAAGACCGCCCTCGGTTTAGATTGGTGACACGATAGTCTTTTTGATAGATTGTTTTCATCTTCCTAAAGCACAAAAATAAAAGTGTTCAATAATTTTCGCTTATTTTTCATTTTGATTCATTTATTTTATGTACGTCACTAAAATTAATTAATAAAAATATTCTTGTTATGATATTTAATATGTTCTATTAAAGGTACATTTATAAACAAATATTTCAAATGGGAAACAACGACTATATATATATACACTGTGACTGCAGAATAAATCAGAAAAATTTGGTGAAACTGGTGAGTTATCAGACGTAGAAAGATCAATGCTACTACTGCTACTATCAAGGCATGTATCTTGAAATGAAAAACAAAGTCTGGAATGCCAAGAAATGTTTGAAGGGTACTGGTGTCACGCTTTCGGAGTTCTTAACCAAGAGTCGACACGATGCTTTTATGTTGGCTCGCCGAAAATTTGGAGTTACCAAATGCTGGACGCTTGAAGGCTCAATTTACATACTAGGGGCTAACGGCATGCGTCATCGCATTAGCTCGGTTGCAGAGGTTGAGAGAATTGATGTGCCCCTGGTACCCTCAAAGGCAACTACTACGACCAGGGAACCCGTAGGAGCATCCAGAACCCGACGTGCTGGCAATTCCAACAAGAAATAAGTTTTATTTTTGTTAAGTATTTTGGCCTGTGGCGTATATGTTAGTCACTATATATCTAGCTCACTATTTTAACTATTTACAATTCTACAAATAGAACTTAAACGCAAATTTTAACATAAATATTCACAACACTTTGTTTTGCATTGTTTACATTTATTTCAAGTGACAATTGACAACTTAAAAGGGATACTGTCATTCGTAACTGGTTTCGTGCCCTGACATCCGTACTTTTCGCCACAGACTATTGCCAAATTTATTTCATAACATATTATATTGCTGATTATCAGTTTTAATATTATTTTATACGTTTTTATTGTTTTTAAATACCAAAAAAAATATCCTTTTCTACTTTTGTTGGAATGTTTTCCAATACTTAATATTGCCTTTTTTTAACATATATTAATAATTCATTTTGTCTCACTGTAAACATCACTGCTAGAAGGTAGATAAATAATTATTGTGAAGTCGTATATTACTTCGCATTGAAGTACTCATGACAGATTTTAGCACATAGTATATTTATAAAAATTCAGTTTTAACCATATTAGTGTATATATTATATAATATTTTTATTTATTTACTAATTTGTTATGTGTGATATAGTGCCGGATGATGACTTTTTCTCTTGCTCTTCCTCTCTTGCATCTGATATAAGCTACGCTAGTGCCTTCAATGATTCATCTGATTTGCATCACCAATTGGAATCTGTTTTCTGTAATTACGATAAAAATTTGAATATTGTTCATATAAATGCTCAAAGCGTACATGCGCATTATACTGATCTTTTATCTTCATTTGACGCAAAAGTAATTGACGCAATACTAATTTCAGAGACATTTCTTAAACCAGCTCTTCCATCTGCCCAATACTGTATTCCTGGATTTCATTTAATACGTAATGACAGAATAAGCAAAGGCTGTGGTGGAGTGGCGATTTACCTAAGAGAGGATATTTCATATAAAATTATCGATCAGTCTCCTAGTGAATATACAAACTTTTCAGAGCATTTATTTTTGGAAATAACAATGAATTATTCGAGAATTTTACTAGGAGTTTATTATTCTCCATCACGCAATATTGATTACTTTTCATCCTTAGAAGGTAAACTACAAAATCTGATCTCACTTTATGAGCATACAATCATTTAAGGTGATTTCAATACATGCCTTTTAAAGAATGACTCATGTAGTAAATAACTCCTTGATCTTGTCTTATCCCTTAACCTATATATTCTTCCACTTTCCGCTACTCACAACTCTCCTAACACTACTCCTTCACTTTTAGATCTCATTATTGTCTCTAACATTGATCGTGTTTCTACCCATGGTCAACTATCTGCTTAGTTCTCATATCACGGTCTCATTTTCCTAACTTACAGAATCCAAAAGCCCAAAAGCAAGTTGACATTTATAACAACGAGAAGTATTAAGTCGGTAGATTGGGAATTATTAAAGGATGATCTGAAGGACACCGACTGGTCACTTGTTGAGATTTCATACAACATTAATGATAAAATAGAGGTTTTTAATGACATTATCACAGATATTTTTAATTTAATAAAAAAAATCATGGCCATAAGGAATAAAGCTAAAAGGTGTTATAAAAAAAATCCACTAGATAGCAATTTAGGTACTTATAAAACACTCCGCAACCGCTGTAATAAAATGTGTCGCGATGAAAATAGGAGGCATATTCAAGGCGTAATTGAGTATACTCACTCAGCAGACCTTTTAAAAAATTCACATTTTTGAATTTCTTTAAGAGGATTTCATTGAGAAGGTCTAGGTATAGATAACTCACCGAAGGGAGTCAATGTTCATACTAATCTGACTGATTTCAACCGACGTTTTTCTACACCCCCTATTACTATTAATTCGTATCTTAAATCTATGATCTTAAACTATCTTTCTAACATTTCAAAACCAACCAAAGAGGCCCCCTCTTTAAAAGAAAAACTCTTTAGTAAAAAAAGCTATATCATCTATGACTTCAAAGGCTAGTGGTTATGATGGTATCTGTCTCCATATGATTAGGCCTATTTCCAATGAGCTTAATATTCTTTAAATACTTGCTCCTTCCCAAGTCTTTGGAAATACGCCTTTGTAATTCCTCTTACGAAAACTCTTATGCCCTCAGCTATACCTCATTTTCGCCCTATCTCTATTCTCCCTATGCTATCCAAAATCCTAAAGGCAATAGTTTATAAGGAACTCTCTCACTTCCTTATTCCTACGGATCTGCTAAGTTCTTAGCAGTCCGGTTTTCATCCTGGAAATAGCACTGACAGTGCGTTAATTTTTTTTTTAATAGAGAAGGTGGCAAACGAGCAAGCGGCTCATCTGATGGTAAGCGATCACCGCCGCCCATGAACTCCCGCAACACCAGTGGAGTTACAAGAGCGTTGCCAGCCTTCAAGATAGGAATATTTTTTTCTTGAAGGTCCCTAAGTCGTATCGGTCCGGAAATACCGCTGGCGTCAATTGATCCCACAAGGGTGTCGTGCGTGGCAAAAAAATAGCGACGAAATCGCACAGTTGTGGACTGCCAACTATCGAGGTGGTAATAATTGTAGTTGGTGGTTTGTCGCGTTGTGCAGTGTACGAACTGTACAGCGCGAACTGTACACCTCAGAACACTCCCAATGGTAAATGCGATAAAGAATGCATAGAGACGCAAAGTCTCTTCGCAGGGTCAAAGAATCAAGTTGATCGGAAATAATTGGATCATCAACGATTCGATTTTTCGAGAAACTTGGTAGTACTAAATCTTTTATAATCACCTGTCATCATGGGCCTCGCACATTAATATCATTAGCAAAAAAGTTAATTATTCTCTTCAGTCTCTCAAACCCCTGCAATTTTTTCTGCCCATTGAAACAAAAATAACGTTAGCTCAAACACTCCTACTACCATTGCTCGACTACTCTGACATATTTTCTTGACGCTACGGAAGATCTTACGGGGATAGTGGCAAAATTGTGTGGTATCAGTATTGGCTAAGGATGGTTTCGGGTGAAGTGTATTACAACACTCTTTTCAGGGTTAATGTCGATTCTCCATGTGCGGAAAAATTTTGGAGACGAGTCGAGATTCGGCCCGGAAGCCGGTCCGAGGCATAAAGTGCAGATTCGTCTGCGAAGAGCGAGTTCAACTTTAAATGGCAAGATTATTTTAAAATTACTCTGGTTGTACCAGCGAGTAGCACGTTTAAATGACATTATAATGATAGCGTAGGCTTGTTTTGTTGTAAGAATTGAGCTAAACTATATCTGTAAATATTGTAATGGAATTTCAATTTAATATATTGATACTGTTTGATGGTTAATTAAGGTGTCCGTATAATATACATAGACATGTATTTTGAGAGGTTGAATATGTAATAAAAAACAACACGGGTAAATTTTAAATTTATTCATATAGGAAGACATTTTTTTTGACAGTAAGTAACAAATAAAAAAATACAATCAATTTTTGTAAATAAGTATACTTGAACGATTAAGTAAAACAAATGATAAAGTGCAAATCGTTGGCAGAACGACATGATGCTCACAAGTTTTGAGAGATACGAAACAAGCTTAAGAGAAATACTTACGGGTTTGAAATATTATTTTGTATTTATTACAAATAAAAAATGATATCAACTTAAGGTGACACTTGCCGTAGCTTTAATCCAAAAACTTAGATGTGTTGGCAAATACGTTACTTTATAGAAAGAAAATGAATTTAACGGTCAAATATATTTCTAAGTTAGAGAGAATATCTTTTTATAATATTTTTTGTATCTCACTCTACTGGGGCTAATGATTAAATTTAATTTATCGCTATAATAATACTGTTTCACATTTCGAATTAAGTAACGAATATTTGATATCTTATTATTTACGATATGTGCCTATTCATCGGGACTTCGGCTTTGATCCCTTTCTAAATTTATGAACCGAGCCTAAACGTCATGCGATCTTTATAAATCAACTATCCATAATTAAGACAATAATAATAGAATATCTGTATTATCAAAGATGTCAACATTCGGAGCTAAATTAACAAATTGTTCATTTTTAAGTGTTTTAATAATTTTAACAATTTAGTTAACATTTAAATGAGTAATTAACGGGTAATAATTTTAATTTATTACCTTTAGTACATGTATAGATGTACAATAAGTAATGTTTCTTGTATTCGATATTTAACTTCCTGAATACTTATAACGGAATGGTTGACTTATTGCGTGTCAAACTTCAAAGGCTAACCTCATCCAGTTTACGTTTCTGATTACTAATCTGCGCGAATACACAGGTCATACATTCACACAATCGTTTGCATTAAAACACTTGACACACAAGTATATACAGGACCTAATATTTAATGACAATGAATCAGATAATTAGGAAATAATAAATTGAGATCGTAACCCAGAGTAATAATAATTTGAGTTCATCAGAACAAAAACTTAACATTAGATGGAGATAATTGATACTCAGGCTGTTTCTGGAGAAGTGATAAGAAATAAAACTATCTCAGATTTAATTATTAATTATTTTTTATACTCAATTATTTACCTTTAGAAAACAAATAACAAATAAATTAAGTGCATCCAAACAACAAATCTGACATAAATGAAATAGTAAATTGTAAGGCTATAAACAGATTATCATGGTGAAAAGTACCTTTTATTTACTAAGTACTATAATACTACTTAATGATTTTACATATTAAAGAAAATTATGTAAATCTATTAAACAAGTCGTAAAACTAGCTAAACTATAAATACGGATAAAATATTCTCTCAAGACTAATTCTCTACACCATTACTTGATTCAAGTAGTATTGAAAAAAATATGCTCAATCCCCTACTGTAAGCATCTTCTTACATAAGCTTTATTTTTAGAAAAAAATCTAGATTAACTAATTTCAAGAGTACTTGAAATGCTGCTAATGGTGCTGTTTACAGTCATTAGAAAATAACAAAATAGTTAGTTTGCTATATATACGACAAATAGTTAATGTAAATCAAGAACATGCAGGGTCCCAGGATAGTTACCTATTGAACTCCATAAATTGATTGTCATTCCAACCCAAAAACTCGCCATCTGCATCGACTATCCAAAATGACAAAAGAATTTGTTTAAAAAAGTATTTTCCGTAACTATATCGTCTATGCCTCTAAGGCCAACAACCGTTGTACAACTACGTAAGAGCCAACAGTATGCCCGCCCAATAAAACGTTATTATCTATATGTTAATTGAAGATCGCACGCTTAGTATTAAAATGTCTAAATTCAAAATTTATCTAAAATGAGTTAGATACGCTCGCATTACAACGCTATCTATGATAAGACGCTTAGAAACTAACTAATCAAAATGTAGCTTTTACAAATGTTCGTCTCTTGTCTCTTTCACATTCGTGGCTTTGATGCAGGTCGTTTCACATAACAGACTCATTCATTGTCCGTTCAACCGTTGCAAATATTTTTACAAACGGAATTAGTAATGTGATTGTGTTCAATAATGAGTAATGCTAAAATTAAATAGTTGAAAAAAATAACTCTTGCTTTTGGACTTTTTTGAGAATGTCATCTTCTCGATCAAGAAAAAATCTTGATTTGATTCGGATTGAATATAATGAATCTTCTTCAACGTCTAGACGACCGGGTATGTAATCATTGTAGGTGTATATAACCAGGTATGTAATTGATGGTACTTTATCCCTGGTTACCTAAAACTTATTAACTCGTATAATAATTATTGTTTACCCATAATAATTATTGTTTGCAGACAAATACTGTATCCAATGGACCGAAAAAACCTAGTGATATTATTCCAACTCAAAGTATTCACGTCCAAGGACATGCCTTATAGTTAATAATACCAACATTAAGGCGTATTTTTTTTGTTTTTGTAAGTCTAGGAGTAATCACAATAACTACCAATCTGATAAATTTTTTAACTAATACGAAACTACCTTATCTCTATTTATCTTACCCTGACCTGTATGTTTCCTTTCGTATTTACTTACTGATAAACCCGAAATAAATATTTATTAAATGAATATTTCAATGAATTAGAGTATTTTCAAAAGATACTGGTCTTAATTTATTTCTTGACGCAACTAGAATCACTGAAGTTTCGGCAACATGCATAGATAATATATTTACAAATTGTCAACCGACCAATATAGCGATCATTCATATGTTAACTTCTTAACGATTGTGGACAACTTGCTTTCTTCAAATCAAATAAAAACATTATTTGTGTTAATGTAGATAGATAGTGTTGAGAAGTTTACAAATAATATAACAAATGAACTACCATATTTATCATATAGAAACAACCCTGAATGAGCTTACTTATAACACATTATTTAAATAAATAAAAACACAATTCAACACTATATTTACTTCTAAGACGGTCAATTCAAAAAGTAGGTTTAACGAATGGGGAATTCATAACAGTAGTCGTAGAATATATGAACTTTACAGTGAAAGGACATATAATCATAATAATTTTTTTGCAGCTTATGTTAGTACCAATTCTAAAAAAAAATGTTACATGTATCATTTCTCCTATTACAAGACTAAGAGGGATAAACAAATCCTTTATGGGACAATGTATACGCTTCCACAATAAACTCCCAAAAAACGAAAATCTCGATACGAACTCAAAATACGTCAAACAATAAATAAAAAAAACAGTTAAGGAACGCTTGTGTGTTAAAGGTAACTACAATATTAATGATTATATAAATAATAACACACCCTGGTAATGAAATACTCACTCCAGGTTGTTTCAACTTCAATAACAGATTGTTGTATTATATTATATAATTAAAAAATTATACATACATAAATATATCATAAAAAAATAAATAAATCCGAATCGGTGGTAGTAATTCTGACAATCAATAAGCAAGTGTGATCACTTCTTTGTTAAATGAAGAAATTTGAACGTGTATTTGACTGAAGATTATAGCTTTAACCTGCTAATTCTGAAGATAGCGACGCACATTTGAGCGAGAATAATCCTTCTTTTGAAATACAAGACGATAAAAGAGTTAATGAATTGTTATTTCCACCTATTTATCATTCGAGTTCTAGTAGTAGTTCTTCTTTTTCCTCGGACTCAAGTTCTTCATCATCCGATAGCTTTAGCGATGAGTCTGTGAAAGAACATAATGCTAATAACAAAGAAAATAGAACACCTGTGCTACCAAGCCAAGCGATTACAGCAACTGTTGTAGTTCTTAAGTCAACTGATGTACTAAGACTAAAGGTAGAAAACGCACCAAACAATCGCAAAAACTTGAAACAAATTAAGCTTAAAACTTGAGAAATTCAGGTAAAACATATATTAATAGCAAAAATAAAATATCCAAGTCTTTACGAACTTAAACCACCACGTAATGA
>DWHK01001307.1:0-11391 GCA_018247855.1 Graphium androcles
GTCTGAATTGTAACACGAAACTATGTAATTAAAGAGTAATATGTGGGATTATTTCATATATTCTGCGTAAATAAAATGCCATAATTTACATAAATTTCATTTTTGAAGTTCTGAATTATAATTAGGACTAAAATAAAACCTATAAAAAATCAACAATAATACTTTTTCTCAATAAAATAAAAATATAAACACAAATCTAAATACAATCATACATCAATAGCTGGAATATTTGACTTGATATATTTGAATAGCAGGATTGATTCAACACGTTGAAGTTAAAATTATTTCTGTCACCCCTTTTCCAGTTGACTGTCTCCTACATAGTGCGGTTCCTATCGTGAAGAATCGTAGCTCTTTCCGATATATGACCTGGGATGTAGTCTGTTTACAAGAGGCAGGGCCGTCCAGTATACCAGCTTAAATATCTACGGCTAAATTTGTACACCGTCAACAGGGCAATCCATCAAATGCTATCGCTATGACCTGGACGGTAGCCAGCCTGCTACAGTGCGTATTGATCGACGTTTCCTGTTACATGCTACTCTTATGTGAAATTGCCTGTTATTCGACTAGATAACTTATACACATATAATTAGAGAAATTAATGAATAGTAACAGTAGTAAAAAACAATTGATAAAATTAATTATAAACAATTAACATTAAAAATATATTACGTGATTAACGTCTCGGACCTCTTGACGACGTTGACAGACATCCGTAAAATTGTTCAGCCATTCAGGCAAGAAGTCTAGTTGGAACTGCATCTTTTTTGACTGTGCACGCCGTGCGATTGGCCCTTTACGTAGTCGTCTGCGTAATCCACCAACCGCACGTCATTATCCCATTCTAACTCGGATGTCCCACGAGTAGGGAAGTCATTAGTGTACTTCGAGTACAGGCTCGGTGAAAGACAGTTTCTTTGCAGAATACTGGATTCAATCTTCTGTGGGTATGAGGTCATTCCTGACCAACGGTAATCCTTGTCAGCGACAGCGCTAAGGTTTGTTCCTTATCAGGGAGTTGGCTGACAAAGCGAACAAAGGCAAAAATGCAAAGAGCCATTTTTGCCTTTCTTCGCTTTTGTGCGACAGTGACAATAATGGTCTGGTGCCATACCAGACCATTATTACAAAATGCTTATTTTTGGTTAATTCTTCTTTTGACTAATCTGTAAATAAATGATAACTTTAACTTTTTTTAAATGTATGATTTGAGCACTACAATCTTATTTAGCCTAAGCATGAGTTTTTAACGAGGCTTTTAAACTATAACTGCCATCCATAAAAGCAATTCATGCGGTATGATGCAAACTTTTAATAATCACTCGAGTTCCATCAACGTTAAGTACAGCGTGCATAACTTGTTTAGTAAAGTTAGACGCAGCAAAGGACCGCAAGATGTTGCATAAGATGTTCCTTCCTTTTAGGTAGATGCGAGTAAAGTTTTTACCAACAGTTATCATTTAAAATATACATCAGTACTTTTTTACGCTAAGATTTCCACTCGGCTGGCATATGAAGTAGTTACGTAATATTTTAAAACATTTCTTAACTCGTCGTGGCCTATATAATTCATTTCCATCATAGTTGCACAAATAGAATAAGATATTATGAGTTTAGTAAATCAAAATCAACCTATTTTTTAAAACGAACAAAATTATTTAAAACTTTCAGACACATACCGCTATAGTAACGCATACAATGAACCGATTATTTTATTCGAATCATAAGCAATTAAGGCAGGTTGTGTTTTTCAAAATTAATTGTTCAACGGTCTATATCTGTAAAAAATATAATAAATATAATATATAATAATAAGAGACTGAATTTTAAAAGCATGTAACAATTCAAAAGAAATAAAATTTTTGTATTGAAGAATTAAAGCGTATAGAAATGAAGATGAATGATAGAAATGCTTAAGGTTAGAAGCAATCCCAAAAAAGTTTACACACGACACAAAATGATTGGGATTGCGTTTTTTCACTGACATGTATATAAAAACAATAATTTTATGAAATTTAAACGCTCACTATTTAAATTCATTTTATAGATACTTTATTACCATTAAATATTATTACAATTTAATTATAAGACAAGTTATACATTAATAAGCTTTAGTTACTATTTACAGAAGATATTGAAATACAATTAAATTTAATAACGAATTATAGCCATAGTATATTTTATGATCTATAAATATGCAACTTATACGAGTAGATCATAAAATAGACTTAAAATTGTCTAAAAGATGGACCACAACGGGAACAGACGGAACAAAAACTAGAAACGCGGCTGAGATGTAATTTCTTTTTCTTATTATAACTAGTTTTTGGTAATTCATTGTATAATTCATTCAAACGTAATATTTTTTTTAATCTTTCTTGAATTCTAGCAAAGGACAGACTTAACTCATTAACATTTCTTAGTTTATTTGCTTGTACTTCGCTTTTTTATTAAAAATTAATCCCGTCTGAATTTCTTCATTTAAAATTTTATGTGACAACAATAAATTTTTAAGGTATATGTTTGTTTTATATTCATTAATTTTGTTTCGTCATAAAGTTGTTTACATGATTTTTTTCGGGGTCTTTGTTACTAATTTGCGTATTGTTCTTGTCGCTGATTTGATTTTCGTTTTCTATATGGTCTACGTGTACCATCCAATTTATTTTACCGTCAAGAATCAATCCCAGGTACCTCACATAAATAGATTTACGATTCATATGTAAAAATGTGTTGTCCATTTTTTTGTTGTTAACACAATGTAATATATTTTTGACGCATTGACTGTAAGCAAATTTGATTGAAAAAATTCAAAAAGTTCATTTAAGGTAAAAAAAAATACAACAAGATTTAAAAAAAATCCAATAAGACGATTTTTTTTTGTCCTCCATCGATCGTTTAAAATAAAATATAAATGTGTCTGTCAAGTTAACCAAATACCAAGGGGAACATTAGATTTCAATACATCTTAAGATATTTAAATATTAACATATCTTATTCTAGTTGACCATAACGAGAATACGATATGTCAATAGATCGTTTCAACAATCAAGATATGTATTACTACATACAAAGCATCAGGTGGATCGTCGGCTTGCTTGCACCATAAATGAAATATTTAAGTATAATAAATAAAACTTGATTAAATTCGAAAATGAGTATTTGTTCCCATAATCTTCTCCATCCGGTCTTCTCTAATATATAAAAATATTTTTGCTGTCCGTAAGTCTCGCTAAAAGTGATAACAGCTCAGCTGATTTGTGTATTTTTAGGTTTATGTTAAAATATAAGTCTTTGTTCAGGGTAGGTTCATAAAAATAAATTCAGAAAATCCACGGATACGGAACTTATCCTGTGGTTTTTCTGAATTTCTTTTTCAAATAATATGTTATTACTTGTTTCAATATTTTGTTATAGTCACGATGTCAACATATGACATCGTTATGTGACATTCACTTTTAATAATGATATTTTAATTAATAGAAAAATTCTACGCAAGTGATTCCGCGGACAGGGAAGACTCATAAATTACTTTTTTATGAGACACGACAAATTAATTAATTATGCCCAGTTCTATAAATAATAAATATGTAAATTCTAATTAACATCCCCGTTCCCATATCTGGTTCTTTATTTGAAGTAATACAATTTGCGATCTATGGCATTGAAAATCAGCATTTGTACAAACAGCTATGCATACTTTAGGTAAGAAAACATTTCTAAGCTTTTACAAAATTTTTGAACAATAAAGTCGATCAACATATTTTTTTTTATTTTTAAAAACTAGTCTAAAAAAATTAAGACCGATTGTAATTTCGTTTATGTTTAGTAATGTGTAAAGATTCCGTATCCAAATTGCAACAAGGGAGTATGCATTTCACTAGGTCATGGTCAGGTCAGGTCCATGTATTTCGATGGTATTCCGGTGGGTCCGGTGTCTGAAAGTGAACCAGTAGTACACATTGAGTAGAGAAGAGCCATCGCTTTATTTTGAATATGTGACATTGATAAACCTTGCTATTAGCAAAAATACGGCCCTTTCCCGCGCTCGAAGGGCACGGGTAACGTATTCAGTGGTTTTCGACACTAAAACAAAAAAAACGTATATTTTATTTCATTTAGTTTAACTAGCTTTTTATGAATTATACCACATGAAAATTATTTATTTCGCGAAATACTTGGCTATAATTGACGAATTTCCTTTTACCACCATCTTGCTCCGTTTATTATTGACCTAACTTAAAATATCAGAATTAGTAGTTCGTGTACAATGAGCCATCAAGATGTGGTACACAATGATGCACTCGAATGTATTTCTACCGTCAGTACACAATAAACCAGTGCTTTTTTCCTTAGCAGTGGCCCTCACTCTGGTGAAACATGATCTTTCGTAAAGCTGCTAAGGACCGTCGATTGGTCTACCCTGCAGTGAGGATATTTGTTTTTAAACCAAAAAATTATGAAAATATAAATTTAATGCCAAATTATTGATGTCTACACAGTGTTTTCCCCCGAACAAAAAAGTATCCTAATAAATTACATCAAGGAAAGGGTATTGATGTTTAATAGCCTAAGTAGCAAGGTAGCAAATAATATGAAATGTTCAGAAACTTGGGCCAAAATGAAATTGCTGAAAAGCGATCGTTCATTCAAAAGACGCCACAGTAATTTAAACCTCAAGAAACCTGAACCCTGCAGTACAGCTCGCGCTACAGCTATCAGCGGGGTGAACGTTGAAAAGTTTTTTTAATAAATTTGCATAGCTTGCAGAGCCATCCTATGTTTGGTGGTAGTACTTACATTTATAACTTTGATTAAACATCTACTACGAACGTTCAATGCCCGTCAAAAATTTTAGCACCAAAAAGTAATAAAACATATGTAAAGTAACAAGCAATAAAGAGGTGTGTTAGTAACAACATGTTTTATTGTATCCGCGACTAGTCATGCGTTACCTTCTGCAATGGTTTTTCCAAAAAGCAAAAAGGAAAATCTTCAAGAACCATATGTTAAGTAGTACTCCTCCTGCAATTCTTGGCTTAGCTACGCCTACAGATTGTACGAATGCGGAAATATTTGTTCACGTGATAAGACATTTCATAAAACGAGCCTTTAAAAACCCTGAACTTGGCTAAATTTGTAGGAGTAATCTAGCCACACCACTGCAAAACTTCAACCATTAGATGATGGTTTAAATGGACTCTTAAAAATATACCATAACACAGCCGTTGACTCATACCATTTACCATGTTGCCAAATGACACCGATCAACATCACAAATGCCTTTAAGAAATGTGTCATTCATCTCTTTGATGAGTATACATTTACGGAAGATTTTGTACCGAATTCAATGTTTGATAGACCGGACCCAGCAACAGAAACGAACGAAACAATGGAGATGGAGACCTCGTCATCCTCCCATACCATGCCTGTAATTTCACTTCCAGCGATGGAGGATGGGTCAAAGCAGTTTTAAGATAAAAATACATCTCAACCACTGATTCATGAAGCAATATTTCCTGTTCAATTATCTAACCAAGTGATAAATTCTGAAGAAAATTTTACCTCAGCAAGCAGGATCTTGTAAAACAATAATTTCGCCGCTGATATAGACTTTTAAATATAAACTTTATATACAAAAAATTACCTTCATAAAAGAATATAACAAATATGTAGACAATGTATCTAATGTTATGCTAAAATAAATTCAAATCGCCCGTTACAAGGCACGATCATTTGCAGTTACGTTGTCTACCTGTGTAGAAATATGTCTTTGGATAATAAAGGAATATGGAAAAGAGTACGCTTTAGGACACCTCACTCACGGAATGAAATACAAAAACGTTAATACTTTTACAGTTTTTAACGTTTTGGTATAAAATTATTTCGAGATACCCTCGAAGTTATATATAGAAACATATATAACAAGGACTACTACTTCGAGTGACTCGAAGTTATAGTAATATAATATAGAAATAACTCGAATAATTTATTATAAAGTCAGTATAAAAACATAAAGTTGACAACACAAACGACAAAATACGAAGTCCACAGTATATTAAATTAACAGTAGTTTGTTTCAGCGGTCTTCTTGAAATAGACGTCTATGACCACTTGGTAATTATAATCTTATTCGGGCTACCTACTGATTTTCTTTAGGTTTACCTATTTGATAATGCTTTATTAAACTTTAAACAGAAATGTATTTACGTAATATTTAAGTACGAAAACTTAACCAAAATAAATAAAAAGATGAGCGTCACTAGGTTGTATGGTAGTTAGATATGAATCCGCAATTGCATTGCATCCTCTCTGTTATTATGAATCGATCGAAGGAGAACGAAGTTGCAACGATACGAAATAACAGGGGATTGAAAGAAGCTTTGTGCAATCAGAGCGATTTGTTCTATAACGATGTACCTGGGGTCAGGGTTCTGGTTCGGAGTATTTCTAATGATTTTGATTTTCTTTCAATTCGTTAGTCGACTATCAAAATGAGACTAGAAAGTTTGCACAAACAATGTCCTACTGCATGAAATTTATAGGAGACTTAAGTATTTTTGGAGATGAATTTTATGTTTTTGTATGTATGTATGTATTATAATATACATTAAAGGGATTAGTCAGATCGTCGGATGATAATTCAGAAGAGTTTCTATTTAACATATCTTTTTATTACGCAATTTTGACCACTCGTTTTCTTTACACGGAGTTATTTTCCATGCGTATAATTCTAATTTATCAGATATATCTTCTATTAAATAGATTTATGGTCTTCGATCTGTATTAGAAAATAGATAGAATTTTTTTATCAAATATAGAGAACATTACGTGTTAAAAATAAGTTATCTATTAAGCAACTAACATTCATTTGACTTCCAAAAAATTAAAAATAAATTCTATTAAATATTACTTAGTTTACTACACACTATTTAACTAAAAGTTATGTATATTACATTAGTTATTAAAACTAAACAATATATTATTTAAATAATATATTTTTCTTTAAGTTGACAATTATTCTATTTTCGTCTGTATGGATTGTATATCTTTGTTATAATATTATATTATCAGTAACTCTTTTATGTTAGAAAAAGTAGGCCAGCACGCTTGCCAACCATTCTTAATATAAATAGGATATAAAAGTACCGCTAATGTTTATATTGAACGCAATAATAATCTCTGAATAAAAAAATCCTTTTATATTTCTTGCGTCTCTTCATTCCAGGAAACTTGTGGAAAATATAGATGGAAGTTAAGAAACTCCGTGATATCTATTGATATAAGCCACACTACACTCCGATTCCCTATCAAACTTCGAATATTACTTCTTTCACACTTTTCTCAAACATGAGAACTTTTCTGATTTTTATAACTAAAGTTAATTTGTCTTTAATCAGAAAATTTTAATTCCATAGTAATGGACTATTATTATACGGACCTTTGAAAAATTAAATTTACAGATAATACAAAAAAATAATCCGTGATATGATACTTGTATATAAACACAGAAAAATTAAATTTATTTATTTTAATGTGTAACAATAAATATTTTAATAAAAAAAAGTATATACTCAATTTTTTTATTAATAATTACTATAACCTTGTACTTACTAAATAAGCAAAATTGCGACTGTAGTACGAAATAGCGAATGCACACAATGAACAAAAATCGCATGCCATTTTGCACCAGCATTCTGCATGGAAATGAAAAGACTGGCGCCAATATTGTACGCAAGAGTTTTCACCGCGACTGAACTTTCAGGAAACGTTAACACCATTTTTCGCCTGTACCGATAAATGAAAAAAATTGGTTGTCTGTAAAGTCGGTAATTTTACGTGATAACGTCATAAGCTATCTCTTTTCAACTCAGATGCATCAGCCTATGGAGTGGAAGGGAGATAGACAAGCCGATCGTGATTCTCTATCGCTTGTTCCGCGCTCTCGCTTGCAGGTGGAACCTGACAACGATTCATGCATTTTGTTGCATAAAGCCAGCGTTATCTCACAAACAGAGTAATCTGTTATCAATATGATGCCTAATCATTTGTTACATTTTAAGTTAAAGTTTGGAGCGTCCGTAATTGATATTGGAGTATTAAGTCAAAAAAATAAAGTTGTATGATATGCCATTTACAAAAAACCATTGGGGAAGCGCTACAGTTACAGCCCTGAAGCGTTTTCCTAATTCTTTTTAATATTATAGTTATCAGACGAAAAAGTATAAATGATATATGTGGCTTTTAACCCTTACAGTAAAATATGTACTTAGTTAATTAATTAAGATCTAGGATTTATATTCTAGGAGTACATAAACCATTACAATAACGATATTGTAATAGCTTATTGCTAAATCTCAATTACGAACCTAAAAGAATAAATAATAATTTAAAATATACTTTAAAGCGATATCAGGATAAAACTTTACCATAAGGACTTTTCAAAGGTGCCATAAACTGCATAATGTAATGCAGTTATATCACCAGTTATATTACCTTTTATAACAATTAGATCGAAATTTACACTTTCTCAAAATAAGTTTAACGTTAAAATCCGCTACGATATTAAAAACAAAAATGCAGAATAATAATGCAAGTAATGTTATCCTAGGAGCACATGAATAAAATGAAATGAAACGATTTATCATCTTTAAGTTTTAATTAATAATAGTATCTAAAATTTATGTTAAAACGTACATTTACTGTAACAGAGCACTTTACTTCTTTGGATATCGAAGGTTGGACTAACTATTCAAAATTATTGACACACTATCGTACTTACCAAAAGAAAATGTTGCACATAACTATTGTTTTTCTAAACTGTATATTGAATACAAAAATTACTGTTTAATGAATCTTATGTTAAGCTCCGTCCTTTTGTCTTAAAGCCGCCCGCAGTTTCACTTAAAACACAAAGCTTATTAAGTTTCTTTAAAAGTTTCTAACTTTTTTTTACCGTCTGACTTGTAGTTTAAGGGATTACAGTTCAAACAAAAAAACGAACAATTTTGTTTATAATTTAATTATGTAACGAGTTGACCCTGGTCACTATAATTTAATTTTATGAGTCAGCCTTGTAAAATCAACATATAATATTGGAAACTTACTTGTGCAAGCGAAGCGAAGATGTGCTTTATCCAGTTTTTTTTGTTATAAAACATGATCTAGGCTATCTCCAGGGGTTAACAGTATAGGCTTTACGAATAGGGGCATTAAGTCCCGTAAAGATTATAATTTCATGTTTTTGATTTCACTTGGGTTATGGCTCTCAAAGTCGGTGAGAGGTAGTTGTAGACTTCGAGGCCAAAAAGACAGCCAAAAGCAGATCACCCTGAGTGCTGGCTCTGTTATCAGTTACGACAAGAGCTTCTCCTCTGAATAGGTGGAAGTATTACTTATGTCATACCTGGTGTGGGTAAAAGTAGTATCGTGTAGCTATCAGCAAACCCTGGGTACCTCCCAACCAAACTACAACTCAAAGTAATAATGAATATTATGTATTATTATTATAAAGGCCTCAACTATATAGTCGAGTTTATTAAAGATATTTTATCAATATCTTTTTATTTCATATAATTCGGTTATAAAACTTACCTGAGCGTAGTAGCATAAGCTTGTATTAAAATAAATAAAAAAACTATGAACACCTTGTTAAGGCAATTTTAAATCAATGTCGTCAGCAACTTCGTAGATTTAGGAATAGCAATAGCTTGGTAGATTGTTTCGCTTGCACTAATTTAAAGAATTCTCTTTTCTCTTCTCATTTCTCCCTTGGGACATGTTATCGTTCTGCCGCCCCCTCGTTCGTTATGGAACACCGATGATAATCGTTTTCGCACCCTCGGTGTTGAATTCCTAATTTGAGTTGAATTTCTAGGACCGCTCAAGTTACGAGCGGCCGACTTCTATGTAATATGATTGTTTAAGGCTATTGTTTTAAAATGTAATTATAGAAAAGTACTCGTTATTGCCTGTGGCTTCACCCGCATTATATTGCTTATAGTTTTTAATTTTTTTATATGGATCCGAAATCCTTTTTCAAAAATAAAAGTGGTCTATTTTCCTGTCCGTTAAACTCCCGACTAAATCGGTCCACACGTTATAATACTGAGATTACTGATTCGAAAGATAACTCACGAGTCTGTACTCTCAAAACCCCAATTAAAGAAAAATCTTAATAATTAAGAGAAATATGACACTAGAGGGCGATAAAATTAATTTTAATTATTTTACGTGTCGCGTAGTTGGATTGAGGTGAGCTGCAGTAATTATTTGAGACAAATAAAATACTCGCGAGATCCAAGCTCGCGGCGAACAATTAGTATGTATACATAAGAATGATTATTTAAGTATTCAAATATTTATCTCGGGTATGTGTATAAACGTTAATAGTATTAAAATTTATTTTTGATACTTTTATATAATCAGTTAAGAATATAGTCGAAATGAAAAAATAAAAAAACATATCTAAAGCATTATTCTTCTATACCTTATAAATACAATTCTTCTGTATCTGTGTATGTCAATGATCTCCACCGCGGATATTAATGAAATTTTGTGTGTGTTCTGGTGGGGCTCCGGATTTTATTATAAATACAAATGTCTTATACAGCGTATTTATGAAAAAAATTACAAACCCTAATGAGCTTATATTAGAATTTTTGTTACATGTTCGCATTTATCCGTGTTCAATTAAAAACACCAACATCAAAAAAGGAAGGACTAAACTGAATGATGTTTTTCCAAAGAACATAAAAATACAAATATCCTCTTAAGAGTATTTTTCTCCCCTAAGGAGGGTTTCCATTTGTGCCAAAAATTGTGCCCCATGTCATAATAATTTTATATACCCGTGCTGATTGCACAAAGGTCTCTAGCGAGACTAAATTATAGTCACGTATTCGTTGGGTATAAATTTGTTAGTTTACGCAATTCAAAAATGTCCTTCCTGCTTAACTTACTACTTCAAAAAAAAGGATTTATAATATATGAAAATACCCTTATGTTGTTAGCTGCTTCAAGGTAAAATCAATTAAGTTAAAATAAGCAATGTTTTTCAACATCAACGATTTATTGTAATAAAAAATAATGCTTTTTGTTTTGATTATATTAAATCCTAAAGGAAAACAAGTTTTCTAGTAGATTTTTGGAGTCCTTAATGCTCGTAGAACATTGCAATCTTTAATTAGATATATAATCGATGGTATCATAAACGATAATTTAATAATTTTTTACGTTAATGACATTTGTTTATTGTAATTGTTAAAATATACCAGTAATGAGTTGTAAGGATGAAAGAATTTTAATTATTTCGAGAAGAAATTGTTTTATGCCTTATTTGTTTATATGTATTATGCTGATATTATATATCTACATATGGTGTATAAT
>DWHK01001308.1:0-11391 GCA_018247855.1 Graphium androcles
CATAAAGATAAGACAACGCTAAGTATGATGAAACAACATCGTCTTTATTTATCATGTAACAATAAAAGTGAAGATCGGTTGACGCTGGCCGGGCTGTTTTGCTGCGAGTTATGTCATCTCGGTTCGAAGTTGTGCAAAGTAGACATCATCTGTTATTGTGTTACTGCTTGACGAGATATAAGAAAGCTATAGTGAATTACACCATGAAGTGGCCAGCAAACAGTTACTGAAGTTACTTTTCTGAGGGTAAGTTTTGCTTTATGGCATTGGGGCATCTGACCACGTGTTAGTTATTGTACTGTTCGTTTGTGGTTATTTTAAAGAATCCATTCATCACGTTATAATTAAGTACGAATTCCTTTTATTCCTGCGCCAGTTCAACAAGGTAAGGGAAACTTCAACCCGCGTTTCTTTTTGTGGGTCAATCAAATCATAGGGCAGCCGCTTTTCAAGTTTTTCATTTAAACGATTTTGTTCAAATGTGTCAATATTGCAGTAATAAAACGTCAAACCATGCCGCTAATTCCTTGGCAGTTTTATATGGGTTGGTTTCCACCAACGCATTTAACCGGCCGCTATTTACCTTGCCAGCGGGTATTTTTTTTGTACAGAAAAGTTCAGTGAAAGGTTAAGAGACACAACATCCGAAGAATTGCGCGTGCGTTGCCAGTCTTGGAAATTGAATAAAATAGGTTATAGGGTAGGTTGAGTTAGGATTATATTAAATATTCGGAGGGGAAAGGAGTGAGAAAAGAAGAGGGTAAGAATGACCATCCGGTAACCCTAAGAGCCATGAATACTTTACGTAGTGGTACCTTTCCGGGCGAGCGCGCCCATAGAAGTACAGCAAAAGTTAAATGAAGGAGGTTATTCTCTACCACTACGAAAAATAGTGTTTGAATCTTCCTCGTGGGTCAAGTCAAAGTATGCACTAAGAGGCAGAGTCTTATCAAGGAGTCAAAACTACGTTTTTGAGACAAAGGAGTGAAAACCTCAGCCAAAGTGTATCAAGATACAGTCTTGGATCATGTTGTGAAACCTCTTAGCAATACACTTTTTAAAAATATACCGCGGACCTTCCAGTAGAACTCTGCACCTGATCACAAGGCACGAACTACCCAAGCTTGGCTTAAAACCAACTTTCCTGACTTTATAAGAGCTGAAGACTGCCCCTCATCTAGCCCAACCTCAACCCTTTAGACTTCAAATAATGGTTAATAATGGTCTCTTAAAAAATCTTTGTAGCAAGCAGTGGCGAAATTTCCTTTGAAAATAGTGCATAAATTCATAGATTCGTGGCCAAACAGATTAAAGGCCTGTATCAAAGGCAAAGGTGGCCATTTCGAATAGAATTTTTTTTTTATTTTTTGCTGAGACTTATATATACGTAGGTATAAAGTTTAATAATTAAATATTATTAAAAAGTTAAAAAATGCATTTTCATTTGTAACAGAACTTATGGTCGGACTAGGTATAATTAATAGAAGAATAATTCTGCTTATCTTTGGTTAAAAATGTTCTCTGCTTTGCTTTTAAAAAAACAGAGCGACTCTTATAATAGTTTTCAATTTAGATTAACATATATATTTCTGCAGTTTACCCTTGAAAAAGTTTTTCAAAAAAAAATTATTTATTTTTTATATACTATACTATCATAGACAAATGAATATATTTCCAAAAATTAAGTGAAAAAAACTTGATCCTATCCAATCCAAATGAGCACCCCCATTGTATAATAGGTCGAATAGAGAACCACTTTATTGAATCTTTGGATAATATATAAAATTAAAGTTCGACAGACAAGTATCTAAAACATCTTTATTATCAAGAAATATTTTCTATTTATTTAACAATGGCAAAGTACAAGTATCAAGATTCAGAGCTAGGCATTTGTCGCTAAACTTGCAGCAGTCTATTATTTACAATTTAAAACTATAGTGTATTTATTACATTTATTATATCTATAGTTATGATTCTAAAAATATTTGACAATTTTTTAAAATAGTTGTTAAGGTAAAGTATATCTTTGTGAAATTAATGTATCCTTTTCCTCAAAATATCATATTATAACATTCTTTTCAGGTCGACAAATAAATTCTATTAATCAAGCTGTTACACACACATATATAATATTAATTTCTTCATGGAATCTTGTACATAATATACTTTAGGATATTAGATATGTGCGTTACGTACACTTTCTCAGAGTTTTCTTCTTTAACAACTACATCAACGTCTGATCCGGTACAGTTACTAATTTTTTTTGCATTTATGAAATATTCTTTTATATGAAAGGTACGAGCACACAACATCCGAGAGTTGCGCATAAGTATGGTACTATGATACGAGAATAAAAAGAAGCTCACCTCCATTTGTAAGATCCGTCGGGATTCTGGATGTGCTCCTGTCTAATAATAGGAATATGTTCGGTCGTATATAGCTGTTGCTGTTGGTAGACGGGCTGAGGCTGGAACGGCTGGAACTGGCCCACATCGGCCGAAACCAATCCGATTGCAAAAACAATGGCGATCTACGAAAGAATATAATAAACCGTTTGCTACATATATCAGGTAAGTTTGATAGGGACTTATAATATATTATGTTTCTCTAAGACAGGGACAAATATCAGACTTTAAACAATAAACGACAGAAATTTTACTAACCATAGAGAATAAGGAGAAGGTCTTAAAAACAATAAACCTATCAGTAATTCCAGGATTTTTCATATTAAATCTATTAGTTCAGTTACTTTAAGCAGACAATTGTAGATCAGATTAACTATTGTGCAGGGAAAAACAACGTATTTATAAGGCGTTGGAAGTGTTTAATAATATGAAAATGTGGACCACCTTAATACTTACAAAATATTTCATGATGACTCAAGACTGCAGTTGCAACTTGCAAGTTACAAACGAAGAGCAAGTGATGGAATGATGCGGTCCGGATAAACCACCCCGGTATTTATACGAAAAACTTTGTGGCAATTACATACATTACGGCTGTGATGTGTATTCTTTATGTCGGCCCTTGACAAAAGGATGGGTTAAACAGGGACCCTTATTGAGATATTGCGATAAAGTTTCACCAGAGTGTTACCACACCAATATTTTGATACATGGCTAAAAATTAGATTTTGACACACACCACGGAAAACATGAACACATGATCTTTAATTAGCATACTATTCCATAAATAGTATACCTTATACAGTCTTCACTTTCCTATTGCTATTGATTTTCTTAAGTTAAATGTTCAAAAAGGCTATAGTCTGTTTTGTATGTAGTCTTACATTTATCGAGTACATCTTTCTCTACATCGAACCATTAATGACTTCGGTTTTAACTAGGTCACAAATATTTATTTCTGTTAAACTTAATATATCATATAAACATATACCACATTGGTCCACACGATCCTCATAACATTTTCCATATCTTACAAGCGAGCCCAGAAAGATAAGGAAATACAACATACATGAAAATATAGATTAAAATTTCAACCAAATTTGTATTAAAATTTGTTAATTGCTTCATTGTTTCTTACTCTATACTACGATATGACAAATAGACAAAAGTATAAAAACTTGAAATACGAGCACAAATAATTAAGCATCATACACATGGTAGGTGTCGCATAAATTAAAGCATTTAGCATTTTAAATAACAGACGGACAGTTCACTTTTTTGTCCTAAACAATACAAGTTCGCTTTTATATTTTTTATTTGAAATAACTTTATCTTTAAGGTTTTACTAGCTAATATTATAAATGCGAAAGTGAGTTTGTTTGTTTGTTACGCTTTTACGCAAAAACTGATGAATAGATTTTAATGAAATTTGACATACATATATTTAATTAGCTGCATTGACTTATATGATGGATTATGAGCAAATCCAAGAAAAACGCGGGTGTGACCGCGGGGTAATGCTAGTACAGTATAAAAATTGACCATGCTAAATCTTTACTAAAATAACAAAGCTGAAGAGTTGTTTGTTTGTTTATTTTAACGCGCTAATCTCTGGAAATACCGGAAATAAACGATCATTTTTGTGTAAGGCAGCCAAAATCATGAGAAATAGACAGCTAGATAGCAACCTAGCTTACATTGTGGCCCTTAGAAGTAGAGCAACAAATAATAAGGCAGGTAAAAATGCGGGGTACCCCTAGTGTTATTACCATCTATATATAACATTAACAATATTTAGTTAATATATTGTTTAGTTTTACTGGTGTACGACGTATATTGTTTAGTTTTACTGGCGTAGCAAACAAACTGCGTATCAATCACCTAAATATAAATAAAATTGAAAGGTCGGTTTGTAATTTCAAAGAGATTTTACTAAATACATGTGAAAGTAAGACAGTACTAATGAACAAAAAACCAATTTAAAAATTTTTGTTTGTCTGTGTCTTTGGGGTGACTAACCACCAAAGCCTCTGAGCCAATTTTGACAACATTTGGACTGGCGGGTAGATAATGGTGGTAATATAGGCTAATTTTATTTTAGACACACATTTTTTATTAAATTTAATGAACCGCCCTGATGATGTCAGGCTTTTAACAAGAAGAATATTTTTTTGGGTAGGGTTCTTTATGAGTATGCGAAATATAAACATGTGTCAAATATTATGTAATAAAAATTCTGCAAAAGTAAAATCAAGCTGTAGGCGCATCAGTGCAGGCACATCTTGAAAAAACCAGTTGCAAGAATTCGCTTGTGACACACTTCAACAAGGTTTTTGAGGAGAAAAATTTAAGATCTTGCTATATCAGGGCTTTAAAAGATAATAAAATAAATTTCCGTGTCTGCTATTCCAATATTACGTATTTTATTAAGGTATCATGACACCTTGGTTACACTCGAAAGTAAATATACAACGATGAGCTTCTGTCATTTTGTTGAAAAATTCTGTTGTCATAATAAATCGTGATAAATATTAATTAAATTTATAATTTCAATAACGAATTCTATTTCTGAAATTTCAAAGAAATCAGTTTACTTTGTTTTTTAATTATTAATTAAAAAAAGATGTGGAATAAATAGCATACAACGATATATCGATGATAATGTGAGGGTGGTTTTTCTCAGTCATTTTAATAACATAAATTTCAACCTTTTTAAATGAAACAAAAAAAAGATTTTTTCGCTATTTACTTTCGAAAATTTATCCCAACTTTTAGAATACATTACAGCTTTCGTGGTCATGGAAAGAAATGAGGTGTTAGACGTCTTAATATCACTTGTTAATTCGGACTCCCAAGTTTTAAATTATTTTTGCTTTCCACTAGGCAGTTAGCTGCACTGTGCACTGCACTTAACTATTTTTAAGGCTTACAGTTACATGGTTCATTAATTAGTTGTATTAATATATAGCCTCAACTAAGATATCCAGCCAAATTATTTATGTAGTTATAAAAACGTATGTTTATATAAATTTTTATCTTATTATGAAGGTAAATTAACAAGAACATTTTGTGTCAATTGTAAAAACCAAGTATCTACTTATTCAACTTCTGTCAGAAAAAATCCAGGCTACAAAAATTGTAACACGAAAAGCTGCAACTAATAATGATATAGCAGCTATAACAATAAACAGTTATATACATTTCTGTCCTTTTGATTGCTCAAATCTATCCGCAAAAGAAATATTTTTTGTCAAGACCGGAAGAGAGACAGTGGACACCATCATATTTTCTTCCCAAGAACTTCAAAAACATTCATTTTGTTGTTCGCCCATTGATGCTAATGATAGAGATGGAGATGATGAAATACTATTTGATTGAAGTCGACATACCTATATAAAATTTCTTTTTGATATTTTTTAAACTAATAATTTGTAAAATTATTTTTTTTATATTTATTAATTTAGATACCCGTACAGTAAAAATGAATTAAAAAAATTCAGGAAATTTAATGAAGATAACTAATATAAAAGTAATTCTAAATATATGTACAATGGTTTTAGAGATAGAAATAAAAAACGTGATAAAAGGTTCTTTCCCCATCCCCAGTCGCCGTCCTTAACTCGGGGACTTTTAGTATGTTTATCTTGCCGCCTCAAGGAATAACTGTACCAATTAGGGCTACCAATTAAAACTGCGCAAATCATTTGGCTCGATCGACGTTTTTTAAATTAATTTTCCTAGAATAATATGGATCCAAGGCTAGCATGGCATGTATAGCACCAAACTATCCTTACTATTAAAATATGATTGTTTATTTCAATAACTTTGCGAATCATCCTCAATAGGATCAGGTAGTCATTGTGACCCGGGATTCGAAACGACCACCCTAATCCAACAACATACCTCAAAATTATCATTTTTCTAAATAAACAATCAAGTCCTTTAAAACGCTTTTAATAATTTTTATTTCTCGCTCCTATGCTCCAGATGTTGCACTTATGAGTCTCAAAATCAACTTAACCATGGTTTTTTTTTTTTAAATTACAAAGAAGATTATTTCATTGAAAATTTATATTCTGTTTATACTTGTGAATAAAATTGAAGTGTCTGTTCAAAATGTCATAATAAGAGATTTTAATTAAATGCACGTGAAAATAATACGGTAATAATAAACGAAGAAACATTTTTTTTTATTTTTGCCTGACTGTGCGTATGGCTCTCTGTCTGTCTATGTATTTAGATCAGCTAATTTCCGAAACGATTAAATTGATTTTCACGGGACTTGAACCAGCAGATAGCTGATAGTATAGGAAATAACTTAGGTTATTTCTATTGTACAATAGGTAGTTGAAAATAAATTGAAAATTAATAAACAACATAAATTGTTAGCTTTTTTGTCTAGTAGTGTTTAAACAACTTTAAGACCGATATTTTTCTAGATTTTCAGGAACGATTGAGAACTAAATGATCGATATTTTTCGTTTAAATTGTATTGAAAAAAGTCCACCACGCAGCCCTAGTGCGGATTGGCGAACTTTACATATTAGATATGCAAGTTTCCTTCCGATGTTTTTCTTCACCGCCGAGTATGCGATAAAGGCGAGCCTCCTGACTCTGAGCTACCACAGCTCAATTACAGGTAATTTGCATTAAGATAGAAATATATTCTATTTAGAGTATTCACGATAACAACACTCTTAAATTACATAGATTTAAGTGTTCATTTTTTAAAAGTAAATCAGAAAATATTTGTATACAGATATTGAAAACAATATGTACAAATTATTGCGTCTTAAATCTTAGTTGTCATTTTTCTCGAACATAACTCGTCACAGCAGACGCTCGATCGTTGCGATAACAAACATAAACGATTCTGCATTAATTTGTATGATGACCATGGTGATTGATGTTTGCCCTTTCCTTAATCACGCCTATAGGTTGACTTTCTTTAGCCATAAACATTCCGATACGGACGTACTTTAAATATCAGTAAAAAGTCTACCATCAAAATTGTATGTAGTAAGATAATCACTTAAACTAACTGTGAGATGTATAATAATTGATATTTTTTGTACTATTTTGTTGAAACCTTATGGTTCTCGCTGTTTTCTGTTTACTTAAATTTTTCCAGAGATTGTGAACTAAAGCATGTTATGTAGCTAAAATTTAATAAAATGTGATATAAATTATTGAATTGTTTAATTACAAAAAAAGTTTAAGACAGTTTTAAATTATTTTTTATATAATATAATATATTATATTGATTTCCACTTTTTACAATTTTTGGCGAAGGCCTTACGCTCTCAATTTCCGTTTGGTAGCAACAAGGACTAGATATCTCGACTTTTATTTCTATTAACAATATCTGCTACAAAAGTAACTCTTGACTACGACGATTTTGAAAATGTTCCAAACGATTTCGGAAAGTCAAACAAATAATAAATGTAAATAGAGTTGAAAAAGACATCAACGCGTAACACAAAAAAATCGTTCTCCTTTTTGTTACAGGGTATTATTAAGTATATTCAAGGGTTTAAAGCTCTGCTTGGTTATATACTTTTCTACATTTTTCCCGCGATTTTGCTCGCGTTGATCAAGGATTACCTTAACGGTAGAAATAGGTTGTGCTGAAGATAAGTCGGAAACCGTTTATTTTAGGAATATTGGATTTTCTTTTGGCATACCACAGTACCCTTTTCCTTCTTATGTATTTCGTCATTGTTCATATTATAGTTTATTTTTGTTAGTAAGCTAAGTTATTATCCCGGATGGCCATCTTAGTGCTATTTTTGATAACCCTCCTCTAACAATGTGTTTTAAAAATAAAGGTGACTAAGGGAGTTAAACCCTAAAAAGTGCCCTAAAACAGGATCTCAGGTTTTAATAAACAAATAAAACAAAATGAAAAATATGCATGTATTTTAATTGACATCTTTTTTTTTCAAGAAAACTGCATTTAAATTATGAATAAATGGATATGGATCAATGTTTTAAACTTTTTCCAATGTATAGGTAAATTTTTAACTACTCACAGGTTTGGTAGTAACCACATTAGGTTTACCTTGATATCCAAATGGTCTGTATTGATTAGAGAAGGGATAATTTGTAAAGCCATTTTGATATCTAGGGTCATATGGTTGATAACCATTATAAGGTCCGAAATTATTGTATCTATTTCCGTAGTTAAATGGAGTATATTTGTTATACGCGGGATTACCAACAATGTTTGGCGTTACGTCCATCCCGTCGGCGGGTATGCGGAATCCTGCCGGTCGAAATCCTGTAATAAATTAAAGAAAACATATTATTTTAAAATCCTTTAATAATGTAATTGTACATTTAACATAAATAAGCTTTTGTCCTTAGATTCGGTTTTAAAGTAGGAAGTAGAAAGCTAGCGTTAAAGTAGATTGTTGTTCAATTTAGGTTATCGATCGATACATGGGTCATTAACGATAAGCTAAAGTTATTTTTCCATCCGTGGGATCAGTACTATTGATAATACTGTTCCCACTTAAAATAATACTGTGTCCTTTTCCGTACATCTAACTGCTTATTTGCAAAACTTCATAATAATATGTTGAAAGTTCAAAGGAAAACAACCTCACTTTCGCGTTTATAATACAAGAAAGAATGCTAAAGTTTAGGATTTGATGTATGATGATGTACATATGTTTATTGCTTTTTCACCCAAAAGCTACTTGCAATATACATATATATATAACCAGAATGTCGCATATTATGTACACATAAGATTATCAACATAAAGTAAAGTAAATGAGGTAAATTAGCGTAACTTAATAGCCTGCTTTTATAATATAAATAATGTATCTTATCTGGCTATGGAACCCCAAATCGACACTCCAGAATATCTAGTAAACATTTTTTTTTCCTAAAATACTAAGTATAAAAACTCTTTAAGACATATATATTCATATAAATGGTCTAAAATGTAATGTTTTTATAGTGTTGACTTCCTCGACCTCTAAAGGAGATAAAAGGATCCTCTGAAGGATTCTCTATAGATTATCAAGTTTGGTTGTTAAATCGTCAGGATACACATATGTATTTTAAACTTCGTGAGATTTCAATAATCAAAATTGTATCAAACAATAAACATAAATCAAATAATAGGCTGTGGGAGATAAATATAACGTTAAAACTAAAATAGAGCAAATTTCGACTCCAATGTCTTACCGTATTCGTCAGCAACATAATTTATTTGAATTGGGGTTCCTTCAGGTGAAACGTAGGCAAATCCTCCTTCTTTGACCTAAAATGTGTATGAATCTTTAATAAAGGTATAATTCCTCAACACTTCACTTATACATAGCACTACTAGGAATCATTTACTACAGATTTCCGAAATAAAATAAAAAAAAAACAGATAATTTTTGGACGATTAAATTTTTCACTTCGAAATCATTAAAATGAAAAATATTGAAATCAAAATTAGGCATTTACGATGCCATAGACAGGTACACGAATATGCAAATTCACGAGCTAAGGTGTCACTCACTTATTTTTTTTTGTAGGGGTTTAATAAGGGATGACTTGAAGTTGTTAACAAAATTTTGATAAAGATTAATTTTAAAAAATATTCCTTATATTTATTAAGAGTTTCTTAAATACTTTATAAGACAGCTTATATTGCTATGTGATATATATTCAAAGAAAATATTATATAACTACTAAATTTTAATAATAATAATGCGAAATAAATAAGTAAGACTTCACTAAATACTAGCAATAGCCCACGGTTTCACTCATGTAGAAAAAGTATTACATACACATACATACAATAGTAAGTATTACATATGACAATATAGTCATATGTAATAAAAGTCTTGAAGCCGTATAAGTTCTTTTCTTACAACACATTAAAGATCTTTAATGTTATAAGCGCACGGGAGATATTTATTAAATACTTATTCATAAGTTTTAATACTAGGTACTGAATATGCTGTTATTGTAAAAGTATTTCACAACAGAACTGTCAAACTAACCGTCAAAAAATACTGCCACCAATTCGGAATAGGAATGTTCCGAATCTCTCACGAATAAACTGAGGAGAACAATTTTTTCATACCTTCTTTTTCAACATTAATTATGTACTATAATATAATAATAATAATATAAGATTTTGAACAAAAACGTTATTAGTTCTACCAAAAGATTCCCAGCTCTCTTCCTTGAATGCCTTTTTGACGACAAAACCGCTAAGCCATAAAGGCCCAAAAATATGTATCTATAAATTGGTATGATAAACACAAGGATTTTACAATTAACTTAGTATTATTTTAAGTTTATGATATTTAGTTACTACGCCCATGAAATAAATTATTACCTGTGTTCCTTGAGGATTCCCAGTGTTGTCTACATAAGAGTCTTTTAAATATCCCGATTCCTGTACTTGTTTCCCGTCAGCCGATTCGTAACTATAAATCAATTAATTTAACTTGTAAACAGTCAAAGTAAATTAGCACTAATCTAACATGCACTCTTTAATTATATATATATACAATTTCAAGGTGCGACATTTGCTTTTTTTTATAGGAAAGGTTGCAAGCGAGCAAACGGTTCACCTGATGTTAAGTGATCTCATCGCCCATGGAAACAAACAACATCCGGAGAGATACGTGTGCGTTGCCAGTCTGGGAAATTGGATAAAACAAATTAAAGGGTAGGATGGGTTAGGATTATATTAGGGATTTGGTTGAGAAAGGAGTGGGAAGAGAAGTGGGTAGGAATGGCCATCCGGTAACCGTAAGAGCCATGCATACTTTTTTTTATGCTGGCTCTGTGAAGTGTGATGGTACGAATACCTCCCCGGCCACAGAAGTGCAGCAAAAGCTGTATGAAGGATCCACCACCTTAAAAAGGTGTTAAAATTAAACAAAAAAAATCATTTAATTAATGATTTTTTACTTTTACGTGTTATATATACAAATTAGCGAACTTTAGACTACAGACGTTCACTTGATAC
>DWHK01001309.1:0-11384 GCA_018247855.1 Graphium androcles
TTTAAAGATTTACTGTAAAATCGGATGGTCTCACCGAGTGCGGAACATCGAAGTGCTGCGAAGAGCCAATGTAGGTGGCATTGAGTCGTACCTCCTGCGGCGTCAGAACTCTGAGGAGGGTAAGCGAGGAGATGGCGGACAACTCCTTAGGTACAAAGATATTCTGTAGTGCCACTTGAAAAGGTGCGATATAGCACCGGATCAATGGGAGCATCTAGCGGTCAGGCGATCAGAATGGAGGCCGTAGTCAAATCAAAACTTTTTGACTTTGAAACTCAACGGCGCTCTGACCTAGACTTTAAACGCGACGAGTTGAAAGCCCGTCCACCAGCGGCGATCAACTACAAATATATCAATGGTGTACTATTGTGTCCGTATTGTGCAAGGTCCTTCATGCACAAAATAGGCTTTGTTAGTCACATTCGGGTACATGAGCGCCAGAATCGAACCTAAAGCAGTCGCCGTGGCCGGATACGATCAAGGAGCTTATATATAAATGTCCCTAACATATTAACTACTTGTCGATCCAGAAAGTGTCAGAAAATTAATTCTGGCAAGCAAAGCATAAAGCCCTGAAGCCAGTGAAGCTTTTTAAAACAACTTTAAGCTAAAGGAGTAAAACAAAAAGATACAGCTAATATTTTCTGATATGACCCTTTAAAATTACTATAATTATTTAAAATTTAGTAATAACTAGCTAGAAAGGGTATAATTTCTTATACGATAATTGGAATAAAAATAACAGCATTATCATTATATAGGGCAGCTAATTGTAAATATGAAAAAAGCCATATATTCGTTTTTAATAACTAATTTGACGTAATCAATAGCAATTATCTTCCGAGACTGTAAAAAATCTCTTTAAAGACATCCAATATTTTATGATATACTTCCTCCCAGCGACCCACTATTTTCAAGAAATCTTCGATAAGAAATATGACCTCAATTTAACTTAACCGAAAGCTCTCGAATTTTCAAAGACGTCGATTTATCAGATAGTAGTATTTTTTTAAATTGTAGTTTGTTCTTTTAAATTATTTTTACCATACTACCAAACCGTAAATTGAAGCTTAAATGTTGATCAATGATATGAAAAGCAATTGAAATATGTATTTAATATTATTAAATGTTTTATGATAGGTGAAAATATTTTTAAATGTTTTGTGAGTTTACATAGCCAACTCTTTTCGATATTAAATGAAATAATGTATTAAATTATATGTTTATACCAACATAGATTTAAAACGCATACAAGTTTTAAGTTGTCACTTATTTTTGTCATGATCATTTTAATTGCATGTTATTGTAGCTTCCGTTCGTGATAAAATACTAAAAACAAATGATATCATGGAGACACCCCCTTGCGCTGTGTTTTGCATCCTTCAAAATCGATGTGTTAACCTAGAAAATAATATTTTTAACAAAAAGAAAGGTAAAGAAGCAAAAAGATTTAAATAAAAGCATCACTTATTAAAAATAAGAAAAGTAAAGTAGAGACATGTTTTAATGATAAGGAAATTGTGTAAAAAGATACAACTTCATATATTTTATTGAGAAAGGTTGAACATCAGGTAGACAATTCCTGACATTTTCGTATGCGTTGCCAGCCTGGATTTATGACGTACACTATCTAGAATACGTCATTAGCTAGAAGAAGTACCAGGTAGTAGGAACACATTCAGGATTCGAAAAGTAAACATTAGGAAAAAGAAGGGTGGAAATGGATTTCCGGAGAATATGCGTGTGTGGCAGTTGTAAGCCTCCAGTCGAGCAGCCTAATACGAGCAGCAAGAGCTGTATTTAAGGTATTGTACTCTATTAGTAGTTATTACTTATTATCATAACATGTAGTAACCTGTTATGATAAAAACAATCTGGTCATATAATGGAACAATGCCGGTCTAATTTATTTAAATATTCCCAAGTCTACAGAACACGGTCTAAAAACCATATACACAAACTAGACTAGACTGGACCGCGGTAATATCAAAAAGATTTCGCAGTACTTTTAATATTATTCTCTATTAAAAAAATCTATGTGTTTCCTTAAAAAACTTTCGGTGGATAAAGAGGTAAAAATCGATGAGATTTAAGAATCATTAAAGCATTATGCTATCAAGATCTTCATAAAAAAGATAAAAGTGTTATTGCTGTGCCGTGCTTCAATGTTGTTTTATACTCGAAAATATATGTTTATAATTTTATCATTTGTGCAAAAGTACAGATCTCAGGGCTTAAAACATACAGGTGAACAAATACACAGCGAGTAGCAAATGTTTATATTACATAACAGGTATTGATGTTGCTGTAACTTAATTGATGACTTTACTGCTGTATCAGGATAAAATTAAAATAAGACCATCTTAAGTATATTTTATGCAGTATCTAGGTGTGCTATTCTCAAGATAAAACAAAAAGTAGTACCTAACTCTTGGACATATGTACATATATGTATGATATATATTTTACAGAGCGAGCAGTGAAGAAGACTTTCATATTAGCTTCTAAGTAATAGCTAAATATTAAATAGCGATAAAAAGCCCTCATTTTATAAAAGTAGAAATATTTGAGGAGATTTTTTAACATTTTTAACATTAAAAAAAATTCAAAAATAAACTATGCACATAGTTACATTAAGAAATATAAACCTGGATGCTTTTCATAAAATTATTGTGGCATGTTGCTACCGCAAGCTTCAATTTCGAATTGATAAACATGTTATTTCTATTCCATGTTTATATTCGATAAAATTTCATATCAACAATAATATAACATTTTAAAAACAAACCTATCTAAAACATGAATTTGTATAAATTTAATAATAAATGTTTCCATTGTATATCACGACTGAAAGTTAAAAAACACATCTAGCAAAATTTGATGTTTTTGCTTGTACAGTTATTGTTTTTAATTTTTTCAAATTGATGAAAGTTTTTTTTAAACGCGATGAAAATTTGCATTTAAGTCACTTACAGCAATTTTCCCACTTCAATTTACACAAGCCGCTTCGTGTCAATCTAACGCTATACGACAATAACATGGTGGTGACGTCATAAATTTTGCCTCGACTTCAAATATTCAAATTCAAATACTAATCGAAAAAAAATACTAATTGAATAATTATAGTTTAAAGGAGTGCAAAAATCACTGTATTTAAAATTCGAATCATTAAATTAAATGAGTAACAACTTTTTTATTCTTATTAATTAATAAGAATAAAAAAGTAAATAAAAATGGTCAATCTAGTACAAATAAAGTCACTATAAAAATTCAATAAATATCTTATTTTAAAAAAGTCTGTAATGCCACAAATTGAAACAATAAATTTCACACCTCTTTGCAAACATTACAGTATGAGATATAGCTTCAGTTGGCATTGTTAGGATGATATTACTGTCATCTACTTTTAGTTGAATTGACTATTTTTTTTCTAGATTAAAGCCACCATTTCCAATTCGGACTTCTTTCATGTCAATACGTGTATTATTTAGCTGTGCGAATTTTAAACTGTAGAAGAGTTTTCAAGGTAAGTTTCGTTTATAAATGTAATACATTTGTTTGGATCAGAAATATATTCGGATAACATTAGATCTTGAGCTAAAATTACCTGCCAGTATCAATTTTTTAAGCCAACATAAAGTTTTAATTTTCATTTCGTTTTTTATCACTTTTTAACCATTTCGATACTATCAAGGTATCGGCAGAGGAATAGTTAGATGGTAGCCACGAAAAATCAATTAGGATTGTGTAAAGAACTCACGAAAATATCGTGAATAACTCAATCGTGTCCTAAATGAAGAGGGAGCCCTTGAGGGCTATATGTATAGAGTTTAACTTTACTGGCAGTGACCAGTCAGCAAGGACGAACAGCTCTACAATTGGAACAATATTAAAAATGGCTGTTTCTTAGTACCTGCTCTAGATAGTTAAGCCAAGTTTGCTTTGTGTCCAAGCGCTTTTAAATGCATCCTTAAGGTGATTCTGCAAACTCCAGTACTGGCACCAATTAAATTGTTACTGTCTTAATTGCAATTTTAAGTGATGATTGTCGGTCAGTGCAGGATACACACACACACAAACGCGCGCGCGCACGCTCGCACGCATACAAGCATTTGATAGATGACTATGATAAGTAATTACCGTTTCCAATAGACACTCACGACATCCTAAAAGATGCTGGTGCGTTGCTAGTCTTGAATATAACAGGTAATTGAGTAGGAGTTGGGAGCATAATTGGGAAAATACTTAGATTGCAACATATGAATATCGTTACCTAAAAACATACATGTATAACCTAAATATAAAAAGATAGTAACCTAAAAAGGCTAAAATAAACGGTAAAAAAAATTACTAAAAAACCCATGATGTTACTATTCAGAGGCATAAAACACTATAATTGGCGTGTATTTTAATTTATACATAAGAAAATAGCCGTTATAGTACTAGCATTGAATTTCCTTCAATACGAAAAGCCGATGCAAACGCTAAAATAGCAATAACAATGCACTTAACCTTGTCAAAAGGTTAAAAACTTCATTAAAATTCTCCGCTTCACTTCATTTGCCACTTAAAGAGGGGCTGCTTGTTGACTCGGTATCATTCTTTGCCTGAATGGCGGACTCAGGTACGTTCGCTTTCTGTGCATATAGATTTTCACGACCTCATTTCTTGAGTGTGGGGTGAATTCGTAACAAGGTCGTTGGACAAATCATGTCTTCTTTTATAATTTTTACAAGCTATATATTAAAAATAAGAGAAAAAACACATTATACAGGTCTTTTTGCCTAAGTACTATTTTTAAAATTATGAAAATCATAGAAAGTTTTTATAATTTTAAAAAGGTCAATATTTAACTTGGCTCTTTAATATATGTCTTTGTCAATATTTTAACATAAGGAGTTTTTGTTTCAAATGATGCTTTACGTTTATTTATTGAGAAAATATATGCGACGCTCCAAAACCTTATTAATCCTTATTTTAAAAGAAAAACTATTGGAACCATATTGATTTACTTGGACTGCCTCTGTGGTCTAAACAGATCGAAACTGACATTACTTCTTGTATTTTTAATACTGAAGGGAACTTAAATGAATAAGGCTCGGTTCACACCATAACAGAGTTCACAGCTCGTTGTCGGTTCGATCTCGGCCTGGTAAAATTAGATCTTGTTCACACTATACATACATACATCATTTGGATTAATGATCAAAATCGAATGCAATTGTCTCTAAATTGACAATAAAATTAACTACATAAAAGTGATTGCTTGTAGTATTTGCGACTTAAAAATGTTATTGAACATTTCGATCAAAGAATATGCTACGTATTCTGAAGACATATACGTATATATTATATTATGAAGACAAATATAATAAAAGTATTAATTAAAATGAAATTATAAATATGTTCAATTATTAAATAGGATTTCCTTTTCTATTTACGATCATTACATTTTACACATTTGACAAATCAGCGGGTAATAGCTGACCGAACTGAGAAAAAAGAGCATTGAAACTACCGATACGTATCGATACAAATTGGCTTCTATTCTTCGAATCTATTAAATTGGATTCGTAACTTAATGGTGTAGGCCTTAGCTTTACAAACCGGAGGTCTTGGGTGCGACTTCCACGAGAGGACAATAAATAACATTGTACTGTTATTTATTAAAAATTTTAGGGCAATGCGGGCTTATCATCCATATCAGCTATAGAATTGCAGCGATATGAAAAAAAGTTATGCTCTACTACCTATAAGAAAGTCTGGGTATTATGGAAGGAACACGAACATAACCCGTCACAGCCTTTTTATCACTACCTATAAAAGTAGAGGTATGACAGTAGAATAAATAAAACATGATTTGTACACATTAGATTAGCATAATCTTAAGTCCAGTCTCATTGAAATAGGGGAAGATAGTAAATACGTATATTTTTCTAGTTAACGGAACAGAAGCAGCTCGCAATATTAATGCTTTGTTCTGAGGGTATACAGCTAATGAAAGCACTATGCATTTTTGATTTACCCGCCGTAGTGGAAACTTCAACTTAAAGAATGAAACATGAATAAAACACGGTACTAAGGTAAACAAATTAAAATCGATGGTGAAAAAAACTTGAAAACTGTGGGTCTCGTGATTTAACTAATGCGCTAAGAGAAGTTGAAACTTGCCTTACCTTGTTAAATCAGTACTGGTGTGAAGTGTACTGGTTTGTGTGACAAGATTGTTTGTGACATGACAATTTACGGTGAAA
This sequence comes from Graphium androcles, assembly GCA_018247855.1. Lineage (NCBI taxonomy): Eukaryota > Metazoa > Arthropoda > Insecta > Lepidoptera > Papilionidae > Graphium > Graphium androcles. Next base: position 6,255 of record DWHK01001309.1, read on the forward strand.
TATAAATTTTTTACAATAATCGCAAACGAACAAAACAATAGTTGGGTAAACGTCGCAATAATGCCCTTAAATAAAACTTACCCACAGAAAAGTGATAGAAACTATTCGGTGGTCACTCTATGGTGCAATTTACTACAGCTGGAAACAGAACCAGGTCGTCAATCGATCTTCACCATTATTACTCTATGATTATGCAAAATCTCACCTGCAGCTAGAAACCATCCGTCATCCTCCGTACTCTCCGGCCTTGACCCGAAATGCAATTATTTCCGTGATTTGGAAAATTTTCCACACGGTAAAAAATTTTCTTAACAGGAAGCAGTACAAAATGGTAGGTCTCCAGAGTTTTATTGAAAAGGTATAAATGACCTACCGATAACATGATAGAAACGTATAGATAAATACTAGACTGTAAGTCAATCATGCGCGCAAGACATGCAGTTGTTTTTACAAAGCAAAATCCAAAGAGAAAAAAGTGTTCTTTCTTGAAGTTAGCAACGCAAATGAGTGTATAATTTCACATTGTGCCGCAGACATGTTTAAGACGCTGAGAGATTTTTTATTTCAATAAAATTCTATTCTGCACTTGCGAGCCTTCAAAGTAATATGAAGCAGAAGAACAACCAAAAGCTATTTCAATTTGATATCAGCACCGATATTAAGAAATATATGACAAATAATTAATTTTAATAATTTGTATAAATACATTAAAAAATTTAAACACAAGAGCTGTTGTGATTGTTATTCTCCCCTCCTCGCTTTCTCTTTGACCTAATGGTATGGAGCCTAATTTTACAAACGAAGGTCAAATACCGCAGAGGGACAATTACTTTATGTTGCTGTTTCTCAGTTGGGCTAGGGCAATGCGAGCTGAACACCCTATTGCCTGAAAATAAAGATGATCCTTATGCGTCGAATGGGCACGTAAAAAGTCGGTCCTGCGCCTGAACTCTCTCCGGACATGCCGGATAGCCGTCCCATCGAGTTATGAGAGTAAAGGATTAGAATACGCGCAGATACATGTGCACTACCTGCGCGTACCCTTGTGAACTATAATATCTTATTTATTTATTCTATATTTAATTAAAAAAATTTCTTAACATTAGTTTTTCTCTTTAAAGTTAATAAACGAAATGTTTATAAATAAGTTTTATAAATTGTTTTAATTCTTTATGACCTTATAGTGCGTTATATTGACTGTATATTTTATTTTTGTTTATTCTTGCCCGACCTCAAATTAACTGTATACTGCTGTTTATAACTGATGTCCACGACGTAGGCCCTGCCCACTGTGGGTATCGTAAGATAATACTTGTAATTCGCCGCAAACTTAGACTTCGCGATTATTTTGTTTCCCATTTATTTCAATATCTCTTAAACTACAGAACTGATTCTGATGACCCAACGAAGTTAAAAATTATAATAATATTACGTAAATATACTGCAAGTCTCGTTGATTGGAGCACTGGTCCGAGAGTTATCGCGTTAGATACATGCATGCATACATACATGAAATGCGTTTTCGGCCTAATTGAAATTGTAAACCTCACTCGCTTCGTTCGCTCGGTCAATGACACATTGTACACATATTTACTTAAAATTAATAAAATAATTAATATTTAAAAATGGTATATATATATATAAACTATTGTAAATATGACATAAATTACCAATTTACGCACAGGTTGTCTAAATACCTTGTAAATTAACTATGACTGTAGCGGTCGCACCACTTGTATGCTCTCGACTTGCTCTTATTATCAAATATATCTGCGATTGCGTCCAGATTTCAACTGGCAACTGATAAGTTACGTTTAAATCAATGCTATTGCCATTAACGATGAGATCAAAATGATCTTCGTAATCTGGAAAAGAAAATATTCTGAGTTATTTAAAAAATTATGTAATATTTCGTAAAAATGTTAACGTGCAAAAAGCAAAATCACCTCCTTCTAAACTAAAAACTACATTGTCGTCGTAACCCTGATCAAGAGAGATTACTTTCTGTAGCGATACTTGATCATCATCCGAATATGTTGCCAAATAAAAACTTTCGGAGAATATGAGATCGTCAGGAAACTCAAATTCAGAATCAGCTTCAATCCGAATCGTTCCATTTGTTGTTAGCGGAGGATCATTGGTTCGATCAACGTCCTGTTTTTGAAATAAATAATTAGGTATAGTAGGTATTTCTTTTTAATAGTATGTTTACGGGCATCTGTGTTGTTGGTTTAGTGCTATATCATAGCTTACCGTAGCACTGATCCACAAAGTTATTGGTTCCGGCAATCTTCTGATAAATGTCTTTGTCCTTAACGTTGCTTTGAATTCTTTCGGGGTCGGGCTTCCATCATAAGTAATTTCAAAGTATGGATTTTCTTCAATGTCAAATTCAATCCTTTCCGTTGTTAGATCTATATCACGAGCGATAATATCATTGATACAATCAGTGATCAAAAATCCGGGTGGAACGGGCGGTGCAATTTTGAAATGATAGGCATCGTTTGGCCTAAACTGTGGTGCATTATTATTAGTGTCTTCGATATTTATTACGAGTACCTAAAAATTTTAAAAATAAATATGTCACCGTAATAAAAAACAAGAAAATATTATACAAAAAATATTTTACTTATTAAATGTTGCTAATGTTAATTAATTCTTTTTTCATAATATGGTATTCATCATAATATGGTAATTCAAACTTAGGTCTTTACCTATTAAATAAAAATTATTTTTGTTTGACTTTGATTTGTAATTTAAAAATGAATTTTAATTTTTTAAACATGGAATTCATTTTTCAGATCAGAAATCAGTCTTTTGTTTAGTGATTGATTCTTTGAAACTTTTACTTTATCATGCTATATATTAAAAATTTGAGTAATTATGGAATATGAGTACCGTCTTGGCAGTAACGCTGCACTAGCAGCATATGTTATAAACGATGTTTATATAGTGAATATTACAAACGAACGCACAAAGCAGTATTGATTTGTCCGCTTCCGTCGCATCATCATACTTTAGGACAGACCACATGTCACCAAGTTACAAGTGCTGTGGTCGAATGCATTCCAACATCCATCGTACTGAGACAGACAGACACTACGGTGACAGACTTTTACTTTTTCTAATTTTTTTTTACTTCGGCCGGAAAAAAGTCAATAACCGAGAAGCAGTTCAAAATGCCTTTAAAGAGTTCAGCTGATTTGTTCAAGAATTGATAAACTATCAATGCTTTGGTAAATTTGCAACGATTGGTGATTTTATGTCGTTAATGGGGATAAGAAGGATAGAACAATTAGTTACTTGAATTTTTTAACATAACGGCAATTCCATAGGTAAAGACGTACTTTTATTTTATAAAATAAATTACGGATGAAGTAAATATAAGTAACGTAAGTAAACAAATCGATGTAAATTGCCAAAACTAAAGACTTTAAGGGCAGGTTGCAGCAGTTTAGTTAACGTTTGCCTATCAGCCGATAGTGCTGTTCAATATAGTCAGCAGGTTCTTCAAAATACTGATCTTCGGTCCAATTATTTACTCCACATTTTGGGTTCCACGAGAGAAGATTGTGTTTCAAGTTCCCGAATATAAATACAGTAGCTCCAAATATAATAGCAGGCAATGTGAGTTTTTTTAGTAGTAAGCCCCTGATGGCTGGAAATTCACTACGAGCAGGCAGTAATAGAGTATGCAGGTATTTCAAACGATAAAAAAATGAATATATTTTAGTGGTATTTCACATAATAAAAAAAAATTTAAACGTGTATTAATTGGATGGATTTTACGAGGTTAATTTTAACCGATGCAACCCACCCCAAATTAACGAATCAAATTTCTAACCAGTGCACTAGATAAACCACCACTGCATCTGAAAACGACTGTTATTCCCATAGAATTTGCAGTCTCGAGTTCTTCGTAATTTGGGTATCTATCATTTGTGGCGATAGTAAACTCAGCAGACTCGCTAAGTGACACAGTAATATATGGCCCCGCGCTTAGTCCCTCGCCGTATGTTACTCTTTCTATTTCTGTAAATAAGGAAATTAGCTTTAAAAATCGGTATCTTGATATTTTTAAAATAGTATACTATTTCATTTTTTTAAATACCTGCTATGTTGGAAGTAGATCTTTGAAAGAAAACTCCTCGGTCTATGTCCTTAATAGTGAGAGTAACTGGCAAAAGCCAATTTGTAATGCCATCCATGGAACATGCTGCAATAAAATAAATGCAAGAAACACACATATATATATATACATTAAAAATAATAGCCTATGTGTTCTATAGTAAAGTAAAGATTCTTACTTAACCTATTTATCAAAACCTTCTAAAGAGAGTTCACCTACATATATCGACGTATTCTCTTATCACTAGTACAATAACGATAATTTGTAGCTGAGCTATTTTGTTTGTTTGTTTAAACGCGCTTATCTTCGGAACAAAGAGTTATTAAGTTATTGATGGATAAGTCGCTTTGTATATGATATAGTTTAGTCTATCTAGCGCCACGCTACGTTCCAAACGAGCAGCTAATGATAAGGCGGGTAAAACCGCGGAGCAAAGGTAGTGCACTACAACTCTACAAATTTTAGGGTGCTTATAAGACCGTTCTAGTGTCCGCCTGTCCGACCATCACAGCTACCTCCAAAATTACTGGACCGCTTGAGTTGTAATTTGGTATACGTATTGTGCAAGGTCCTTCACGCACAAAATAGGCTTTATTAGTCACATTCGGGTACATGAGCGCCAGAATCGGACCTGAAGCATTCGCCGTGGCCAGAAACGGTCAAGAAGCTTATACAATTTGGTATACGTACATACATATGTAAGTCGGTGACCCATAGACCGATGAGCGCCCGAAATTAGTTTGTTAGTAATTTGTTAGTTGATAAATTTGGACGTAAGCTCCGTCTTAAATCACCTAGGTTAAATATCCAGCATTTAACGTGGTTATGAATTACTATAAATTCTTTTTGTCTCAATGTATTTAGGCAGAGGTAGTATATAGTAAAGTAACAGCCTATTTTCAAATTGTCCCACTGCTGGGCCAGGGCCTCCTCTAGATTGAAGGTATAGGGCATAGTCCACCACGCGGCCCCAGTGCGGATTGGTGAACTTCACATATTAG
>DWHK01001310.1:0-11382 GCA_018247855.1 Graphium androcles
TGAGATAATGAATACTGAATAATGTCAATTTTTATTTTGCTCAACAAGCAGTCTTAGTAATTCTCATATGAGCATCTGTTCCAAAACCTCGATTCCCATGTCAAATCAATCTTGCTCGAGACTTGCACCAGCACTCACACGTCATGCATCTTATCTGTGAAACATTATAATCCTGTTATAAAATTAGTGTAAGGTCTAATTTGTCTTTTCTGCGAATAAAACATCTTTATTAAAAATTTTCATTTATATAATATAGTTTAAATTTATATAATATTTCAGCTCGTAGATGAAACCGATAAATTCTAGAACGTCGTATAAAAAAATTGATGCGATAAAAAGAAATAAAACTCAAGAAAATTTTGAAGTGGTAGAAAAAATTTACGTTTCTAATTTTGTTATGCCATGAAATTTATAGTTTATAGCACCATATAGCAATTTATAGTTATGTTTATGATTTTAATATAAAGTTACAAACACATTTTTTTTGTATAAGAAACATTTAATTGTCTTTGAAACATCACTTAATGAGCTTATATTAAGTTCCTACAGTTTCAAATATCTTTATGTAGCTACAACTCATTGCAGTGTATATTGTCCTGTATATGAAAAATTTGCTATACATCTGAGAAATAGACTAATAGTGGGCATATCTACAAGTTTTCTAGCACAAAGCTTTGCGGACAAAGTATCAAACACAGTCTGAATGAAATATTGAAAAGAAAACGAATCTCACAGCCGCATTGAAAAAAAGTTGAAAGCTTGGAGATGAAATCAGTATCGATGAGGTTCGATTTTTAATTGGAGAGTACGGCAGAAGTCGCTAACGATGCCAATGTTTCTTTAAATAGACATCTGTTTGTTCGGAATTATTTCCAATCTTTCTTTTCTATTTAAAATATATGTCTTTTATTACCAGTCTTGATTTTTACAACAGTTTTAAAACAAAAAAATGGAAATCTCAATTTATTTAAAATTACATTACGGTTCGTCGCGAACTTTAACCTTGCAATATATTATTTCTTGATGTTACTTTACATTTATTTAAATATCTCTTAAACTACTGAACCGATTTTAATTCCCGAAAAAATACTACGAGACTTATATAAATCCGCAGGTCAAGACAATATGCCAGAAATTCTAATCGTTAACTGTGCAAACAGCTTAGCAATTCCTTTGACTTATATCTTCAGACTTTCACCGGATCTGGGAAATGTAGCTAATATTCGGATGTATGCTTATGTTACACCGATACACATCTCCAAATTGTGTCTCTTAGCAAAAGTTCTAGAAAAAAATTTTCGAAGCAGCACGGATTCTAAAAGGGATATCCGATACATCTAACCTCATAGTTTGTAGTGACTATATCTCAGGGCATATGTAAAGTCTATCGGAAATTTATGTAATTTACACGGTCTACAGTAAATGTTTTGATCGAATTATTTACGCAAACTTTAACTAGTTGAGATGAGAGGCGATTTGCATAGATGGTTGTCCTCTTACGTACATAAAGGTGTTAAATCGTTAAACTTAATTGATATATATAGTTATCAATACAATCACTATCGAGAATTACACAAGGGTCATTATTATACCCCCTTTGTTCATATTTTCGTAAACGACGTGTAAAATGATTTCCTCCACTCAAACAATTTTTCTGTAAGCTGATAACATGAAAAGATCTCAAAGATCAATAAGTTCTGACTTTAATCTCCAGAAAGATCTTCTCCATTTTTAATATATTTAAATGTTTCCAATGGTTATATTTGTTCTTATACGAGGAAGCCTCTCAAAATATATTTCTCCTATATACTCGTATGAACGACATAATACTTACCAGGGTAACTACTACTAGCAATCTTGAAGTACGCTTTGACTCTAAGATACTCTATTTTGATCATATAGACAACATTATTAAAATAGAGTCGAAAGGCCTTGGATTCATTATAAATGAATATTTATTCGATACAATCCATGTATACAATTTTGTATTTACAAAAACGGTTTCTAAAATATTTACAGTTTAGACCCAAGACGTCCGATGATGATCATTGGGTCTGATTTAAATGATATTGAAAATTCCATTTCAGAAAGAAAGGCAGCAAATAGCAGGTATTGCTTACTTAAACATAGTATACGATCCTGAATTATTAAGTTATATAAGGGTATAGGTATATAGGTATAGGTATATAAAGGTATAAGTAGTAAGGACTACTGCATTAAGAAAAAACTACCCTATGACATGTTTTACCAGGTCGTATGAACTATAGAATAAATTAAAAACTTTTAACTTAAAAATAATTAACAGCTTATAAATGTTTAAAATTTCAAAGAAACCGGTCTCTCTTAAAACTCTTGAAGCGTAAAAACATACTTTCATCAGGAAAAATAAAATGCTTCCTCCTGCATCTGTCACTTTGATTTTTAACACGTATTGCTCAACAAATGGAAATACATTAATATTGGACTAAACGCCCAGACAGGGAAAACATCGAAAATGATAAAATATGACTATACTTGATAGAGCAGCGGGTTTATTTCGGCACGATATTTGTCACTAAGTAATAAAATTGCGGAAAAATAACAATGATAAACAACTGGCTGTTAACAGTAGTATAAATAAAATTTGTTGAAGAAAAATGGGCAGTTAAATAAAGTTTTTATAAAGGAGTAAAGTAAAGTAACAGCTTATTTTCAAATTGTCCCACTGCTGGGCAAAGGTCTCCTCTAAATTGAAGGTATAGGGCATAGTCCACCACGCGGCCCCAGTGCGGATTGGTGAACTTCACATGCAGGTTCCCTCAAGATGTTTTCCTTCACCGCTGAGCACGTGGTAAATCAGCACTTAAAATTGCAATTAAGAAAATAACAATTTCATTGGTGCCGGCACCGGGGATTGAACTCAGGTTCACCTCGAATATACAGAATTAAAGGCGAGCGCCCGGACACTGAGCTACCACGGCTCAGATCATATATTTAATTATATTGTAAAAGTAATTTACATTTTCTTCTTTTTTGATATTCCTACAACATTAAGAAAATTAAAGAATATAAAGCGTCGAAATTAACGACAATTATAATTGTCTTTGCTCATAATGTATGGCTCAAATGGGATTAATTAATTTGCTCTCATATATAACGCTCATTATTAATATTTTATTACGAAGATAGCAGTAAAATTACAATTCATGCCTTTAAATTTGGTAACTTGTATTCATGTTTAGTTAGAGTAAACTTTTGGGTATTAGTTTTATTAGGTTAACAAACGAATTAAAAGGAATAAGTGTTAAATGAGTGTCATTATATAATTTTATAGAAACATTCTATGTCTTGATTAGACTGCTGCTTACTGATGCTCTGTCAGCATTGATTAAATGTCATTTTGATTTCTTGTTTAGACGCCACGAAGTTGTCAAATCGGTTTATTACAACAAAATATTCTTCTTGAAGTGAGCGTATAGATGTGCGTCTATCGTTTCATGATTTTATTAGACACATCCATAGCTTCATATTTTACCGAGCAAGTGTATGAAGTGTTTTAGAAAATGAGACATATGGCGATCAGTTGCGTATGCTTATGTCGTATTGTATTGTGTATGTCCATTAATTTACTCGGAAATAAGTCAAGACAACTTTAATAAAAAGTATTTTATTCTATTCAAAAATATATCGAGGATAAAAATGTGTGGAAGTGATATATGCTCAGCAACAAGACCTTTGCCAACTGTTCGAAAAATTATGATGTGTTTCACTTACGTCATACAAATGTACATATACTATTAATATTAGACTTCGCGATTATTTTATCAGCGCCCAATAATTACTGTAGTTCTCTACTATTGAACCGATTTTAATGAGCTAAAAATCTCTTTAAAAGAAACCTAACAAGCCATGGTAGCGCAATGTCCGGGCGTTCGCCTCAATTCTGTTTAGTTGAGGCAAACCTGACCTTAAATCCCGGTGCCGGCACCAATGAAATTGTTAATTTCTTAATAGAAAGTTTAAGTGCTGATTTACCACATGCTCGACGGTGAAGGAAAATATCGTGAGGAAACGTGCATATCTAATATGTGAAGTTCGCCAATCCGCACTGGGGCCGCGTGGTGGACTATGCCCTATACGCTCTCTACGTAGAGGAGGCCTATGCCCAGCAGTCGGACGGTTTAAAATTTTACCGTTACTCTTTACTAAAATCTCTGAAACTACATGGCAAGTAAAGGAATTAAAATTAATGAAGCGCTCTGTCGCGACATATTTATCTCACATGTTACAATTGTTTTTTTAATTCGTTTAAAATCTCATTTACTGTTGAACCGATTGTTGATACCTAACGAAATATAAATTGTACTTATTTTTACCTAATACTTACCTTTTCCAAGAAATTACTTTATTACTCACAATACTTATAAAAGAAAACATTTATAAATAACATTCATAATAAGATATTCTAATGTCATAGTTAACTCAATTTTTTACAGTTCAGTTTTAGTACATCTAAATTTATGCATGTAGAATATACTGTACTTGTCAGGCTTTTTAGTTTGGCTTCACGAGGCAGTATTATTTAATTGGGCACTAGTTTAATTACGATATCATCAACATAATGGGTAAATAAGTTGTTATGCTCCTTACACCATTTATTTTCTTATCTGTGGTTATCATGTCCTTTTGTTGCATTCGTCTTTATTGCAATAGTAAATTTCGAAGATTTTTCTATATCCCTTTAAAAAATGCACCAAAATTGGACTGAAATTGAACTCGACCAGCCAATATACATTTCCCAAACGACTGCAAAGCCGTCATTAATTTTCGAGCAAGCCCCTTAATAATGATGATTGCTTTTCTGGGTACTGATAGTTGCAGTAATCTTTTTGCAGGGTTAAGAGCAAGGTATAAAACTAAATTAAAAATAGAGGGCATCTTTAAGAGATTTTCTTAGCCATCATACCATATACGTGTTCCCTGGATAGTCTCAAATAAGTTTTCAAATTGGTGGCAGAGCTCAATATTGCCCGATTTTTTTATTAAAAACCTACCATAAAAACCGCTACGGCACACTGTTTAAAAATTTCGAGAGAGATGCCTGAAAAGGCCGTATGGTGGATGGATGAATGAATATTAAATACGATCCATGGAATTATGGAGTCATTTTACACAGCGATCCCACGTTCTCCCATTGCAGGTTTATATCTCAAATATAAAGGGCTTGCACTCTTATCTCTCTTTTGTTCACCATTTATAGGAGTGACAACCCGCAGTTTTTTTCGATGGAGATACAAACTAGATGTCGTTCGTACCTAGACTATTCAGCATGCTTCACAATTTTTTTCATTAGCGCACGATACATGCCACGTTTACGCCTCTTAATTACATAGAGGTTTTAAAACAATATTATAATTATTCATACCTTTGTCTAATTATTGCCTAGCGGTAGCTTGGAAACAAATGAGCTATATTTATGTATAAGACCTCAGATTTAGTCCACCTGATTTAGGGGTGTTTTCCCGTCGCAACCCGACGACGCTGAATTGCTTGACGTAAAAAAAACAACTTGTAAAACATCAATATTATTTGAGGACTGGATGACTGGATGGTATGATGGTATGATATCTGTCGCGTCACAGGTCGTGGGTTCGATTCCCACTCGGGGCAAATATTTGTATAACCTATAAATAGTTGTTTCGGATCTGGATGTTTATGTCTGTGTTATTTATGTTTGTAAAACGCCCTTGTAACACAAGCCTAGAGCTTAGGGGCAGCGATTTTTTTAACAATATACTCAATTTTTTTATTATATTCTTATATTCTTATATTCTTATATTCTTTTAAATCATTTCATCTATTATTTTTGTGTGACATTTACTTATGATATATTTTTGTACATATTAAATAGCGTAAATAGCAATATATAGAAATTACATTTGATGTCTACAAATAAGTAAATAGTGCTCTAAATATTATTTTATAAAAAATAGGCATCCCTGCTGCAGTTTAGTTTATTTTTGCCGCAAGTGTTATGCTACTAAAGAAAAAATGAGAACCTAGGACAACAGAGAGGGTAAAGAGAATTACATATAAGATGAGTCTTGAGATTGATGTTATTAATATATTTTACTAAGAATAAGTACACCGCATACGATCTTAAGAACTTCAGTTGCAATTAACTTAAACAATGCGTATGGGTACCTCATACAATGCACAAAGAATTTCTTTAAACAAATAATGAAACAGGAACTTGCCTTCATATTGGACTTATTATTTTAAAATTTTTAAAACAATATATCTGCGAAGTGCAAAAGTCTGCCAATTTGCATTGCTCTTTGAACGAACCCTATTATAAGAATTCAAACACTCAGTGTTATAGGAAATCGAAATCGTAAAAGAAAAGTTGCTTAATTGTTGCATTCATTTTTCCGACTATCATTTTTCGTTTGCTTATATCGCATAAGTTTATTTTCGTACACCTAAATTGAGCTGTTATACATTTACAATATATTAAGCCGTTGTATCTTACGATCAGAAAAAAATTAGCGTACCTCACTACCGCTTAAGCTGGGTCCTCACTAAATAGCAACAGCAGAGCCTACTTCAAGAATTATCAACGTTGTTTTTACACTTGGTATCAAACATATGTCTCGTATATATGTTTGTATGTGTATAATTTTTTGACTTAATTGCATCTGGTACATCAGCAATACTTAAATGTATCTACAAGAATGTATATAATTTGTAACCTAATCAGACGCTAAGTCATAAAATAGCATTTTATGATTAAATAACCACAAGGCCATTTTTAGAAATTAATATAGTAGGTTCATTTTAGTTAATTAACGCATTATCTTATTGAGGTTAAAGTTGCAATTAATTAACAAAAAGTCAAAGTAACAGCCTATTTTTAAATCATCCCATTGAAGGGCAAAGGCCTCCTATTGACAGAGGGCTTAGCCCGCCACGTGGCCCCAGTGAGGATTGGCAGAGTTCACACATTTTAGAAATATTTTTATTATTTTTAAGATATACAGGTTTCCTCACGACATTTTCCTTCACCGTTGAGCACCACTGAAATTGTTAAGAAATTAACAATTTCACTGGGGCCACCGGCACCGGGGTTTAAACCCAGGTTCGCCTCGAGTAAACTGATTTAAAGGTCGGACCACCCGGACACTGAGCTACTACGAATTTTCAATTAATTGTTTATGTTTTTTTTTTTAATTTCTAAGTTAGGCTGAAAACTGAAGATTTAATTTTTACTAAATGTTTTAGTTATGATTGCCTATCAGTACTGAATAGAACGAAGTGGAGTTTCATCATAAGAATACAACGTAATTCGAGTAGTTTTTATATAAAACTAAAACTAATGACAATATTGGAAATAGCTCTAAAGATTCTGTTAGAAATCTATGGCTTTGGGTTCTCCAAATGTCATCAATGAAAAATTGATTCAGGAATTAATTTTAAAAGTTAAATAAAAAAAAATGCCATCTATTGTTGAAACAAGTAGTCAGACGATTTCGGTTAACCATATCATTTAAGTTTAAATAATATTTTACTTAGTTATATAGAAAATTTATTTCTATACGTTTTAAATAGAAATTTTCATTGCGGTATTGGAATTAAAGTACGTACGTAGCATATCGAGTTACTGTTAAAATGATTATAAAATAAAATTAAACTTACCAATTAATTAAAATATTCAGAAAAAGAACCCAAACTTAAAGCTAAGTTCACCATAAATCCCATTCATCATAATAAGCATGGTAATACATAAATCTTAGGGACGTTTAAGTCCGTTACCATTTCAGACAAGATAAACGGCACTTGAAACTTTTTTTCTTTAAACTGTCTACAATATTTGCAAATGGAAAAAAGTTTACAATTTAATTGCAAAATTTAATTTAATTTTGTATGGTCGGAGGGAGCTGATTATTGTAAAGTTTTGGGGTCAACTACAACAATACGAATAACACAGTGAGCAAAAAGATTTTCAGGTTTTCAAAACTAGCACACATTATATGTACAACATTTAAGCGTTGAAAAGAATTCTTCTTTTGTTTTGCACAAAGCTCTTACTTAGAATAGTGTTTGTGTTAGCTAAAACGTTGAAAACTTAAAAGCGGATGTAAGATAGCTTTTGATGTTCGTATAACATGTGCTGCTTTGTAGTTTGGTCTAAGTATAACTGCTGATAATAATTCACAGTAAGAATATTTCATGTTTCACTGAGCAGCAAACTGTTAAATGTGAAAAGATTATTTTGTTTCTAAAACACGTTATTTTATCTTCTTCGTTAGTTTGATTGTAGCTTACATATAATAATTTTGCAAACATTTAATTAAACGTATGCCGACCGACGAACCAATTTAGTAAACAAAGTTTTAAACTTTCAATTAAATATTTTCTTGTGTTTGTATGAATAATTTTAATAAATTGCGTTTGTAATAAATCAAATCAATAATATTTTAGTGGCATTAACATTAATAAAATATATTTATGTACCGCAATATGAGGTCAATATTGTTAAAACCCATTATTTATAGTTTTGCATGCGTTTTAGGGAAGTGCAGGTCATCGACATATTTGAAATCTTCTTGGTATAAAGCTAAATTATTAAATATACAACATTGAATCGGAAAGGTTTGCACCGTGTCATAGTATTGTGTAGCGTCTCACTTCGATGAGATATTCTACGAGTGAGAATAACTAAAGAAACGAGGCGATTTTTCTTTTTCAACATACCTACAAATTATTATTGCTCTTCAATATATTCATATATGCAAAACGAGTACATTTTGTGGGGTATACGAGTCGTATCAATTTATAACTATTACATTCCACGGTACACCAGTAATTAAATAGAACATGCAGGCTGACTCTACTACACTTTACATTTTCGTGTAACCTTAGTAATGATCACAATTTGATAACATATTTCTTTTTAACCTTAGAATTTTTGTAAAGCAGTATAAAGTACTTTTTCTTGAACAAATTCAATTATCCTTTTTACCTTTTTACAAATCGTTAAACAAAAAAAGGATTTAAAAAAAATATTTGAAAACTACAAAACCTATTCAAATATGTTTGAAGTGAACTTTCGTGCTGTCGAGATCATAGATGCCGAAATTCTAAGGTAACAAATTTAAATAAAATATAACCGAATTGAGAAGCTCGTCCTTTTTCTAGAAGTTGATTGAAAAAATAACCAGCTGCTTGCTTGCTAACTTTTTGCTAAATAAATATATGCAATCAATAAAGATCATATTGACGACAGATATGTAGTCATAATAATTAATTTTCAGCACTGAAAAAAGGTTCAAAAGATAGAATTTATTAGCTTAAATATGTTATTATACTTTTAAATAATGCTTATAAAAATAATCCATTTTATAATAACATATTCAATAATAAAATTGGCTACAAATAAACTTTGATGTTATAGATAATTCCTATAATAAATTGGTTAAGTAGCTACGTTCAATAATGTGTTATATTTTTTTTTTATACAGGAAAGATTGGCAAGCGAGCAGACGGTTCATCTGATGTTAAGTGATCCCGTCACCTTTGGACATGCGTACACAACATCCGAAGAGTTGCGTTGCCAGTCTCGGAAATTGGATAAAACAGGTTAAAAGGTAGGATGGGATAGAATTATATTAAGTATTTGATGGGGAAAGAAGAGAGAAAAGAAAAGGGTAGGAATGGCCATCCAGCAATCCTAAGAGCCATGAATACTTTTTTTATGCTGGCCCTTTTCTTTTTCTTTTTTCTTTAAAAAAAACGCTGCCCTTATTGTAAGCTCTGGGCTTGTGTTACAAGGACGTTTTACAAACTAAATTACACAGATACAAACACCCACATCCGAAACAACTATTTGTAGGTCATACAAATATTTGCCCTTGGGTGGGAATCGAAGCCACGACCTGTGACGCCATACCTAGCGTTTTAGCCACTGCGCTAACCGGTCATCAATCTCTGTGAAGGGTCGTAGTACCGTGCGAGCGCGGCCGTAGAAATGCAGCAAAAGCTGTAAGAAGGATGTTATACCACCTCAAAAAATTTATATTCCGTATTTATTACTGTAAATACAAGAATTCAATAGTAATAACACGAATATTATTGCTGTTGAATTCTTGGCATTACTTTTGTATAATTTTTTTTTTCTTGCAATAACTGTCTAAGAAAATTTAATGATAACCATTTATGTGAACGCGACGATGATGAAAACGTCTTTAAATCGTAGATTTACCAATCTTACACCACATTATTAAATTTTGTGAGTATAAATATACGTATAAACAAACCCATCTAGTTAATTAAAATTTACCTTTGGCTCTTCAAGCCTTTGAGATAGCCAAGTTCCCTTTTATTAATAAAATATTACAAGAAGATTTTAATTAATACAGTGTTTGTATTACGATTTATGTTTAAAGTTTCTCTTCCGCTTTGTTGCTTCGATAAAAGCTTATTTTATGCTAAAACAAGCTGTAGCTCGCGGCTCTGTTCGTACGTGAATCGCACCTTAATTATTATCCGCTACTTCTATAAGCTTACCGTAGAATTCTCTTCGCAGGTTTGAAGGCCAATCCTACCCTTCATACTTGTAATATGTGAATGAGTTTTGCCGTAGTCGTAAGTTGTATTATAAGCAAAAAATATAACAAGCTAGCATACCTGCCATACCTTGTATTATTAAATTTTTGGCAACCGATAACATTGCCACCCATATCTATACCTATGGGAATCTTAACTATCCGAGGCCCCAAAACACAATAAAAGTTTTATCATAATAGAGTTCAGAGACATACACACGTACTGTTATGCGGCCGGTCCTGATTGTCTTTTTTAAAAAAACTACAAATTACACCACACAACCTTTAATTCATTTTACACGACTCGATATCGACTCCTTAATTCAATTTGAGCGAATCGTGCTCCGTGAGCTCTAAGATCTGACTGACTTGAATACAATTAAAATCGTTCAAGTGAACAAAAGTGCTTACTTGCAAAATTGTAATAAAACTACGTAATTTGGCGAAGTGCTGAGTGCACTTAATGTTGATATTAATAAGGGTTATAACAGCTCCCCCTTTTTGACGAAGCTTTATCATAATAAGATGAAGTGAAGTAATATTAGAAAACGATTGAAATTAGGAAGCCATTACAATGCACACAAAACATAGAAATTAAAAATTCACACAGTAACTTAGAAATTAAAATTCATCTTGAAATTAGTAATGGAATAAGGATAAAAATCTAAAAATTACACAATTTAGAAATTAAACAAATTAATTCTATTTATAGTAAAATTATAATAACAATATTTAATAAAACATAGTCAAAAAGAAAGTTACATTTAGAAGTTTAATTTTCTTCTGGAAGCTGTCATAT
>DWHK01001311.1:0-11379 GCA_018247855.1 Graphium androcles
CGATTGTCAAAGGTCTTCTTGACAACCGGGACCGACTTTTTACATGCCCATCCGACGCATGGATCATCTTAATTTTCGGGCAATCGGACCGTATTGCCCTAACCCAACTAAGAAACAACAACTACACAAAGTCATTGTCTCCCCGCGGGATTGGAACCCACGACCTCCGGTTTGTAAAGCAAGGGCCTATACCACTAGGCTACGGAGGCAGTTATATCAGTTTATATAATGATAATAAAAATATGATTTATAAAAGTATATGTTATGGCGAATACGCAATATCTTTATTCTCTTATTCAATACCTATAATAACTGATTCATTTTTTCCAGTATCATGTAATAAACAATTTTATGCATCATATGTTGTCGTCCCACATGACTCGTGTCGATATTCATCGTAAAAAAAAGATAATAAATATAATCGACTAATGAAGTCACAAAAACACTGTTAAAACTGTCATAAGGAAGCGGAGTTTAAAGGATTTTAGTGTATTTTTAACCATTTAAGTAGTAAAAAAAATCTTTTATACTCTCAACAACCACAGAAACTAAAGCGTATTACATTATTTTTTAAATATGACATAGTTAATGTCTTACGTACGTTACGTAAAAATCAATTTTTGTCCTATACAAGTACCCTATTTCATTTTAATAATATTTTTATTTGTGAAACATAGACATTAAAAGAAAAACTTTAATGATTTTTACGTGGTATGGTAGAGCATAACATCCAACTCTTGCTGCACTTCTAAGACCGCACGGTAGTACCACACTACACAAAGTCGGCATAAATTATAGTATGGATGACTTTTTGGTTTGCCGGATGGCCATTCCTACCCTCTTTTTTTCCTCCTAATCCTTAATATGTTCCCGACCCACCCTACCCAATAAACCTGTTCTATCCAATTTTCCAGGCTGACAAAACACACGCGACTCTCCGGATGTTGTGTGTGACCATGGGCGAAGGGATCGCTTAACAACAGGTGAACCGTCTGCCCGTTTGTCACTCTTTCAATAAAAAAACAATTGAAATCCCTACCCTAAATTTCGTCACATCTTCTATCAAAATACGGTACTTCCTCCAGAAATGCAAGCCCTATTTTTTGACACGTAAAGATGTTTACTCACATGATTTTATAATGCTTAAAAATGTTTATTTCACTCCGTGTAGTCATCTGGAGTCGGATATTTTACGAAATAAAAAAAATCACTTTTTACTTGATCGCAGATCGACTTAAAAGAATAAAAACGATTTTCTTTCATTTTTATTTTTGTAACGCGGCTATAGTATTGAAAACGAATAGTTAGCGAATAATCCTTGCGCCGTGACCTTGCTTTTTAAAACACATTGGCATTTGCTTCGTGTCCAAATGGCATTATAATTTTAGGACTGGTTTTTCAATATAAATCACTGATCTTATTTAAATTTACATATAACTTTTTTTAGATCCTTTTATCGCTAAACGTACTGACGCGATAATATTATGGCGTGTGAGTATACAATATACAAACAAAGTCATAAATAAACCTCTCGAACCTCATTGTTGGGCACCTTGTTTATTGTCATGGAGCAACACCGGTATACATAACAGCCCCTGTTGCACGCATAAGCCAGCCTCGGTCGAGCAATACCACTTCTTATAGCCGACTGTGCTACAATAATAATATTTGTTTTAGCGTTTTGCCCAGCTTATGAGGTAACCACTACCTGCCTGTATCGCTTGCTCGACCCGTGTTCGTTCGGAAATGTATGTTTTTGAGGAAGGATCTGATATCTGATCATGTGGTGGTTACATGAGACGGAGAATGCGAAAAATGTCAATAAATAAAAAAGATATTTCTTCTTTTTAAACTGTCTTCTAATTGAAAAGACGTAATTTCCGGCCTAATTTCATCATTCATGAACAGGTATAGTTTCTTTGTTTACCGAAAAGCGAACACGTTAAGGGCATTCCGACATATTTATGAAAAAAAATCCACCCTACGAGCATAAAATTTGCATAGAAAACGTTTTAAACTTAAAATTTGAGGTGAATAACGTTTACACAACAATTCCGGGTTATGTTGATGCTTATTTCAATTTTTACATTGTTTTAAGATTGAAGCGAGTACGGAGCTGAACTGTTTGATTTTCTGATGTAAATATATGTACCTAGGCTACCGTCAGATTGGATTTTGACCAAAATTAGAAAAACAATTAAAATTGTCTTCCTTTAAAATGTATAGTACCTCACGTGGGACATCCACATGTTTTCTTCGTCATGTATCATGCCACTTGTCATCAAATGGGATAGCAGTCGAGCTCTGGTCGGTGAGAACACAAACAAAATGTTCAGTCAAGAGGTGTATCGCTCTACGTCTCAAAAGTAGGCTCCTTAAAATAATTTCACATCGCGCCGCTCGTTAAGCGAGCAACTAAAGCAATTTTTAAGGTTTACATCACCGCAACCGTCCAGCCTGGTTACGTCTCGCGACTATTGCCGGTTGGGTTGTGCAACCGCGCGGCAACGTGCCGACACTTGCTTTATTGTGGTCAGCCCGACCAGTCAACCAACTATCGGACCTACGAATCGACTAGACTCAGTATTAACTTAGTACTAATATCCCTACATTTGTTCTATCTAGATAGGGGTACATATCACCAGTGGAAACCAGTGGAAACCAGTGGAAAACATCATCAATGGAACTGCCAACCCCACCATTATAAAGATAATATTATTTTCACAGAAAATTTAAAAAACCGACTTAAACCGCCTCAAAAGTTTTTTGATGTATTTTTAATTTTATAGTTTCGTAATGTGTTCAACTTGAACTGTTTGATTTATAACTTAAAATCTTGTTTGATTAATAAGGTCTTATTCACTTTAAATGGGACCACACGGGAAGCCCCAGCTTACAAATAAAAAAAAAATAAAAATCGGTTTACCCAAAAGTTTTCAAGTAACAAACGTAAAAAATAGTACAGTCGAATTGAAAACCTCCTACTTTTTTGAAGTCGGTTGAAAAGACTAAATACTTTATATTTATTATGGTTGTATCTGTGTTTGTTTCTATAAGGTAATATCTATTGAAATAGTGACCCTGCAATTGTCAAAATTCAACCGATTGACCGATCGACTCCTTCATATACCTTACCCATGCCAAATTTTGCACTAAATATGCACATTATATTTTATAAAAGGGAACCAAAATTTCATTTAGCGTGTTACTACAGACAAGAGCATTTATCGATAAAGCGCTCAATGAATTTCAAGTTAACAAAGGTCTAATAAATAACTAACTAACAATTCTGAGTTTAAACATTGTTGGCTCATGCATTTGTATAGAACTTGTTGAAGTAATCAATCTGAATGTTGGTAATTTACCTTTATTCATTTACATTAATTGTTTTTCCCGCATTGCTTTAAAAGGAAATTGAAAACACGAGTTATTATTCATATAGCGAATGTTTTCATTGTTTTGATTTCCTTTTATAATTACTAATATAATATATGCCTTTTCAATTACTCCATCACCCGCGTATAAAATCCCTGATGCGGCATACGTTGTTATTAATGGAAACGTATCACGAAGGAACGTCAGGTTGAACGACACATATCGATACGCGTATGTCGATGCAATTTTTCTTACCTTTCCTTACATACAAATCTTGTCCTGACAATTCCAAACGCAACAAAAAAAGAATTAACCAATAAGGTGCAGCCGTTCTGAAATTAAGCACATACATACATTTCAATTTTCAATTAATTTTTATTTATATAGATTAAGTTGTACAATATTCATTGACAATTTATTTATCTATATGTTATGAAAAGAGAATTCGATTATTGTGCTTATACGTTACGCATGTTAGAGCCACTGCGGTTATTTGAAAAATTCTTTCGCCATTTCAAAGACGCTAATTTATTTAATGCGAAAGTCTGTGAGCACGCTTAAACGGACGTTTGCCACACTTTCACACGAAAACAGCTGAACGTATTTTGATGAATATTTACAGTATTGTGGCTTATACGTCTGATTTTGTTTTTTTTATAGAGAAAGGTTGGTAAGCGAGCAGTCGGTTCACCTGATGTTAAGTGATCCCGTCGCAAATGGGCACAAGAAAAATACGAAAAGTTGCGTGTACATTGCCATCCTGGTAATTTGGATTGAATAGGTTTATTGGGTAGGATGGGTCAATAGCATATTAACGATTCAGAAGAGGGTAGAAATAGCCATACGGCAACCTAAAAAGTCATGTATACTTTAAATCATGGTGACTTGTGAAGGGCGGTGGTACTTCCCCGGGCGAGTTTTATGAAAGATCTCATCATGCAGCATGCACCTAAAGAAATCTGAATATCATGGAGGTTATATATTTTCAAAATATATTGTATTCTTCGCACGATTTAAAGATTTGAGTGATTGAAATCGCGGGCTGTCGTAAGTTATTATTGCACTCCCTGCAGAAACGATGCGGGTAGATAATCTTCTTCTCCTATATATAAAAAATAGCTGTTCGTAAGTCTCGTTTAAACTCAGAAACGGCTTGATGAATTTGTGTATATCATGTGTTGAAATGTTAGTGGTAGTTCAGGCTAGGTTTATGTAAAAAGAAAATGAGAAAAATCCACGAGATAGATAGAATATTCTTTCATGTATGAAAATTTTACAGTTGCGATATCAATATATGGCGTCGCTGTGTGACGTTCAATTTGACACTCCTTCCGAAATGTTTCCGTGACAAATGAAAAACAAAAATTACATTTAATATCGTAATTTTAGGGGGAAATTTGTACGCGGGTAATACCGCGAGCAACAGCGTGGGTTTTATAAAAAAAAGCCAATATCACAACTTATCGCAGTAGTTCCCAACTTAAACGGAACAGGACCCGTTTAAGTTGGGAACTACTGGTAAGTCAGGACTTAAACCCACGTCCTCGCGCAAGAAATCTTTATATTTGGAATCGTGTCCAGTTAGCGTATCTTAATAATCGGCAATGCCATCGCAACGTCTTTGAGGAGACCCAGAAGGTCACACTCTATTATTTGCATAGGTATGCTGATTGTGCTACAGAATGACCAACATAAATCTTATGAATGATGTGTCTAATTTTTTTCTCTTTTGTTCCAGGACAAATTGGCCAAACCTAAAATACAGTTCCTACCCGGAAATGAAGGGGTGAGTGGATTGTTTCATTTGCTGTGATTATGTAATCAAATTTGTCTATCGATATAAATTTATTTACTGAAACGCTGTGACAAATATGGTAATGACATCACATTTACATGTTTTTGTCCATCTGCTTGGTCCAATAAAACTTTTTCGATGTAAACTATTTTGTGAGGATTACTCAGATGACATTTTCTTTATTTTCAATTGATTTATAACTATATTAATTGAATAAATTACGAATGTGCGTAATAACAAAGACGCATGGTGTAATCTATAGGTTACGCAAATCGGTAGCCTTATCAATACGGTAGATATTAACAAAGCGACATTATTACCAAAGCAACGGGTGACGTTTCGGATTTCGTACCACGTTTGTTTGTGCGTCTAACGATGATAGACATTTTGATATTCAAGCCGTGAAGGTGACACCCGATGGTGCAACGAGACACGGTAATGAAAGGCGATGGCGTACGATTTGTTGTTTAAATGTCTCCATGGGAAAAGATATAGTTGACAATACAAACGCGTTTCTTCCAAAACACTTTAATTCAAAAAAGACAGACATGTTTTATAGACGGTATATTCTAATCATTCTAATGTAACTCAACCTCGTACATTCAAAATTATACAATAGAAATTTTTGTTTGATATAAATTAGTTAGAAGCACTTTTAAACATCTAAAATTTACCACAAATTCACAAATTTAGATCTATCGAGAAGACGAAGTAGGTATACTGTTTTTGATTTTTATTATTTGGAAGAATCTTTTTATACAATCTATGCAAAGCAGTCGCTTTCCTTTTTGGAGATTATTGCATACAATTTGGGTTCTTTTTTTGAAATGTTTCCTTTTTTATTATTTTGCTCATAGTATCTGTTTGGACAATTCGTGCAGCCACTTAGTCTTGAGGCGGAACAGGCGCCCGCGCGGGCCTTGACTCGCCTCGAGCGTACCAGTCCGCGGCACTCGATACTCTTGCGAAACCATTTGATGACCCACTTAGCCGATTTCATTTCGCTCGGCCGTTTCGCGGTGCACAATATTTTTTGCCATCCCATTTCGAAAAGTCCACAGTGTTTATATAAGCTTAAGACTTAGCGGAGACGGCGGGCATTGAAATATTTGCGAGTTTGTCATAATCGTATGCGTTACGACTTGCGGATGCGATGCACTCAGCACGCCTATTGCGTAAACTTGGCATTTTTGAGCACGTTTGACGTACATTTCTGTACACTCGGCGTGTACGGACCCGAAGTGAATGTAATTTTGTTTACAAGGCGATAATCCAATGCGATCTCTCAGCCGGCCGAACGACAGGCGCCTCATACCGGTTTGTGAGCAACCTCGCGACTTGGTGCCGGTTTGACGTGATATCCACCCGTCGTCGCTAAACAGCCACCGTATAAACGTCTCTCGGCACACAATTTTCGTCGGCGCACTGAGAGATTTCCTTTTACATCCAAATACAACCAGCACCACATCGAATAGTTACCCAATGAATGTGATATTAATGTTTTAATCGATATATAAACATATTAAAATATATTTGTGCTTTTAAGACGATCGCAGGCGATCTCCTTACTAACTTTACTTCTCGAAGATTCTTTTGTACACGAAAAAACGAATGCGAGGCGTACATATACAGATTCCGCATCGCATATTTTATATATAAAAGTTAGATTAATCTAGTGGTTCTAACTGTGACAAATAGATTACCTGAAGGTACAGAAATACGTGATCCAAGCTTTAGAGATCATTCAACTAAGTCAGGTCCTCTTAGCATACACGTTTCATTTGGCAAACTCGCAATGAACTTAAAATGCAATAAGCATTATATCTATTGATATATAACGCTTAATTTTCTATTCTGACCTCCCATAAGAGATTTAATTGTAGTTACATCTTGTTTGTGTCGATGTATTTGAGTCGTTTTCTCAGCGATAGCAATTCGGACATTAGTCACTAGGGATATCTGGCGAACGCTTCACCGAATTACTTGGGGCATCGTAATTTCATTCTTCGAATATCTCCCGCTATCTGTGTGTCGTGGCTCGCTCCCTGGCATACATCCAACTTGCACATAATAACCACAATTCAATGAGTCGCAGACCAGAATAGTAAATAAGATAAAGTGGACGCCCGTGTGTAAAAATAGCCACCTCTCCAGCCGGTAACCGCCTTACTACTGCACATCTCAGGTGCGAAGGCCGTTGTCCTCTTACATTTGACGGGATAATAATTTTTTTTTCGTGTGAAAGACACCAGTTTTGATTCCACGTACTTAGACTTAAAGTAATTCTCCTGCAATATGCATCGTAAATTGTCGAAAATAATGTTGATATAAAGATCAAGTTCATGATTTCAAAATATATCAAATAATTACTTTTGTCTGTTGAGAATAATTTGCCTGATATTATTATAAATATATATAAAGGTTAGTAACAAATTCACTTATAGGTAAAACTAAAGCTAGCATGTATTAGTTAGTTACTATCTAAATCGACAAGTAGAAAATGAGTATTTAAAAAGTATTATTTTCAGTACTGTCAATAGTAATAGTCTTAAATAGACGACAAATACTAGGCAATTAGCGATATGTGAACATTTTAATAGCGAACGAACGTAACGATAAACGCTCTACGAAGTCGATCGACAACGTACAAGCGAGTAGCTACCTACTCTAATGCAAGTTGAATACAATTTGATCCATTCGGGTCGACGTCCTCCGGGTCGCTTTATTTATTTACACCATCGCCCGCGGGCCCCGTTACTGCAAGCCTTGAAAACAGGATCCAATGCATTGTACGGTCATAATACAACACATGGACACTCATTTCTTGCCTCTTGGTTATAAGGCTCGGCAATTGTTCATTATGAGCACACCTCTTTTTGCATCGGTGGCGCATAATTATCTTACTTCACACCTGGTATGAACTTTTGTCTATAAGAGTTTAATGACAAGCCTTTTATAATGTCGTGTTAAAACAAATGAAAATTATTTCAGCAGATTGGTCCCAAAACTCACTAATGATTCAATAGTCCTCCTAATGAGTCGTTAAATTTAATCACTGGCCTACATCTCATTTAAATTTTAACAGATCATTAGTTATCTAACTACGAAATTATTCCAAGTTGTACATGTGTGTGTGTGCAAATTTTTTAAAAAATCAATTGTGTTTGGTCATTGTCAGGTAAACAAACAAACTCACACAATAATAAAGTTAGGATATTTAATAAAAGCACTGGCTCAATACAAAATTAACAAGTATGTAAAAACAAATAACAAATTTGTACGGATATCAGAGTATAGTTTTTCTTGGTATTCTAATATAATATTAAAGCTGTCTATTTTTTTGATAGATTTTGATCAGAACCGAATATTGATATTAAAATCCACATCCAGGCAGTGCCTTCAACTATATCTGTTGTTGGTACGTTCAGATGTTTGTGGGACAGCATTGCAGGCAAGCATATGCTCTATGTTCCTGTGAACAAATGAGACTACAATGTCTGTGACAAATAATAATATGTTACAGTATATTATGTCCAATATATTATAATTTTGATAATTTCTCGTATATAAAAATATTTTCTTTAAACTAACATTTAGGTAATTTGATTTATTTCTGGTAAAGAGCTCATTTGTTTTTTACATATTTTGATGAATGTATTAATGTAACATTTGCAATCAAGCAATGATAAGACCACTATTTTCATAAGGTGTATTATATATTTTAAGGTGTGAGAAAAATCTTTGACTCACTCCATCCATAGGTTGAGGTCAACCGCGCCGATCCACTTTATCCACTTAAAAAATGTTTAATTGTTTAACGATTGTCAGGTGGAGATCAAGCGAGCCGAGCCGCGCGACGGGTCGGGCAAGCTGGGCTCGGGGTCGGGCGGCATGGGCGGCGGCGCCATGGGCGGGGCGCCCGGCGACGCGCCCGCCGCCGGCCAGTGGGGCCCGCCGCAGGCCGCGCCCATCAACATGATCCAGGGCCACAACGGCCAGATGGGCGGCCCGCCCATCAACATGCCCATGGCCGGACCCAACATCATGCAGGTGACGTACATACCATAAATCGCTGGCCTAAACAATAATTTCCATGGCTTGTGTACAGATACTTTAGGAATGATTCTTCAATAACCTCACTATTCAGAAGTACTCAATTTTACGCTGACTTTGTGTGTGAGGCGTTGGTACCTCAGGCCGAGAGTGATAAGATTAACATGTAAGATGGTGTGCTCTTCTACTTTAATACTTCTTATAGCTAGGGTAGCATAAGATGAAAAAGATGATATTCTTTACGACGTTTGCATCGTTTGACGTGACGAGTAATAAGTTGTCAATGCAGGGCTACCAGGGCTGGGGCACCTCGCCCGGGCAGACGTCGTACGCGGGCTACGGCGCGGCGGGCGGCGGCGCGGGCCCCGGCAACTACCAGGGCTGGGGCGCGCCCCCCGCGCCGCAGGCGCCGCCGCACGCGCCCGCCTGGCCCGCCACCAACAACTACACGCAGCACGCGCAGCCGCCCGCCCAGGGCTACGGCAGCTACGGTACGCACGCGATACTCAGCAATACACTGACATAACAATCACGTGACATATTGGAGTCATGTGACACACTTGGGTAACATGACCCGGTAGAGAAGTGTGTGACACTAGAGTAACATGACAGACTTAGAGTTATGTGACACACACAAGAGTGTCACAATGACACACAAGAGTAACATGATACACTAGTATGACTTTACAAACTAGGGTAATGTAACACACTGGAGTAGTGAAACACTAGAGTAACATGATACGCTAGGGTATCGTGACACACTATAGTTAGAATAACATGACATACTAGAGTAAAATGGCATGCTAGAGTAATGATTCGTTAGAACGAGTTGCTTGGCCTCACCAAGCAACTTGTTCTATAGATACTAATCTATAGAATGAGATAGTTAGACACACCAACGTGTCACCAACGCTTGGTTCGCGACGAACAACTACACGTAGCACGCGCAACCGCCCGCCCAGGGGTACGGCAGCTACGGTATGCGCGCAATACATTGACGTCACAGTCACGTGACACGTTAGTCATTTGACACGAAGGTAACATGACCCGGTTGAGTAATATATCACACTCGGGGTAACTCCTACACTAGAGTAACATAATAGACTTAAGTGACACACAAGAATACTATGACACACTGGAGGGAATTACACTAGTATAACCTGATACACTAGAGCTAAGGTAACATGATCTGGCAGAGTAAACTGTCACTAGTATAACCTGTCACTAGAATAACGTGACATACTAGTGTAAAAGTGACATACTAGAGTAATGATGCATTGGAATGAGTTTCTTGGTGAGGCACACACTAGAATAGTGACACAAACGAGTTGGTCAGACACACCAACGTGTCACAAATCACGCTTGGCTCGCGACCAATAACTACACGCAGCACGCGCAGCCGCTCGCCCAGGGCTACGGTAGCTACGGTATGCATGCGATACTCAGTGTATATAACATAATCACGTGGCACGTTAGAGTCATGTGACACACTTGGGTAACATGACCCGGTAACCTGTCACATTATCGAGTTATGTGACCCGGTGACACTTGGGTCACGTAACATGATAATGTGACACACTAGAGTAACTTGACAAACTAAGAGTTATGTGACACACAAGAGTAACATGACATACTGGTATAACCTGACACATTAGGGCAATGTGACACTGGTATAGTGATTCACGTTAGGGTATCGTGACACGCTAGAGTTGTGATACACACTAAAGTAACATGGCACACTAGGGTAACGTGACACTAGAGTAGTGATAATACTAGAATAGTGATATACACTTTAGTGTATAGTTGCGGCAGTTGCGGTAGTATGGATGTACTAAAGTATATCAACATGATTAGAATGAGTTGATAAGACAGTCCTACACACACATAGTGTAATATGACAAACTGGGTTTATCAAATTAAGTAGTGACATGGAACGAGTGTGTAAGGCTATAGTGAAATAGAAACAAATATAATTTAAAACATTGAAACACATAAAAGTTCATTTTGAATTTAAAAATGAATATAAATTATTTAGCCCATGAAACGCTAGATTTTCAAACTACTAAGCTTATTTATATGTCCACATCCAGGCAGTGCCATCAACTCTATCTGTTGTTGGTACGTTCAGATGTTTGTGGGAAAGCATTGCAGGCCAG
>DWHK01001312.1:0-11378 GCA_018247855.1 Graphium androcles
ATTATATAATATTTAATTTAATATTGATGGTATTAGTAATTTTATATGATATAATTACCCAAGCTGTCTGGGTACAGGGTGGGAGCCTCCCCGCTGTCCTCCGTCGTGTCCATTTCATATGCTGTTTAGAAAAAGAAGAAAATAGATAAATAATATTGGATTAATTAATTGTTTCCGCGTTTGTTTAATTTTACTAGTCGTTCGCGGTTATTTTAATTTACGTTTATTATAATATCTCTTAAACTACTAAACTGATTCTGATGACTTAAAAGTTGTACTAAAACTACACACATATTCCAAATTTCATTTAAGTTGGTGTTATCACACACACACACAACATGTTTTCATCTATAATTGTCAATAAATTCGCTTTCATCAGCATTTATGTAGATTCTAGTGATAAATTGTTTGATAAAAAAATATAAGATGAGAGAACATAACATCGTTTATACAGCTTTTGCTGCACTCACCCAGGTAGGTACCACCACCCTTCACAGAGCCAGGGTAAAATAAAGTATGCATAGATCTTAGGGTTGCCGGATGGCCAGTCCTGCCCTCTTCTTTTCCTTTTCCCACCAAATTTGACCACCACCCGGGACTTGACTGAGAGAGAATGCCAAATGACATTAAGTCCTCCCATTGTACTCCTTTTTATTAGGTGTTTACAATAAAGATCAAATAAATAAATAAACAAATCCTCAATATAATCCTACCCCGTCCTACCCTTTAACCTATTTTATCCAATTTCCAAGGCTGGCAACGCACATGCAATTCTTCGGATGTTGTGTGTGTGAAGTGTTCGGATGGGGACGGGTGTCACTTAATATCGGATAAATCGTCTGCTCACTTGCCAACCTTTCCTTATAAAAAAAAATCTATTTCAGAATGTTGGAATTCTACTGAAGTAGTTTCCCCAATTTTTTGGTTCCTTTTTTTTTGGACCACTTTTGAACAGTATAATAATAAATGAAATTTTTCTAGACATACGGTATTTTTCTAGATGTAAGGTATGAACTTCTAATCTATACTAATATCATAAAGCTGAAGAGTTTGTTTGTTTGAACGCGCATATCTTTGGAACTACTGGTTCGAATTGGAAATTTCTTTTAGTGTTAGAAAGCCCATTCATCGAGGAAGGCTCTACGATATAACATCGCGCTGTAACCAATAGAAGCGGAGCATCAATGAAAAATGGCGCAAAAACGGGAAAAATTCATTAAATTTGTTAGATCTTTTTTATATGACCCAGACGAAGTTGCGCGGGTCAGCTTGTTGTACATATATACCAAATTGCAAATTCAATCTTACGTGCAGGGCTAATTGTTTTTCATAAAGCAATATTTAGCACGGAATAAAATGATGATTGAAATTTGCCAAACCAAATGTAAGCACAATTTGATATTGTGCTTTCATATTATACGGACGTTTTTAAAACGCTGATATATGCGTTACAAAAAAACAAACTCACTTTCGTATTTATAAGTATGGCTTTAGAGCATAAAGATCTATAGGACATTTGGCAAAGTAAAAAAGATCAAATTAATAATGCAGACGGGAATCGAGGACGTAAAAGTGCTCCTTATGATTTCCCTCTTCGTTAAATATGATACGGGCGTACGAAAAAATTCACATTTCTTTTATAATCTACGTGACTTCACCTTAGGGATCTTTTAAACTTTTAAAACATTCCGAAAATTACACTGGATATCTACATACACAATATGTTATAATTTATATTTAATAACTTAGGTTGAAAAGTTACAAATGTTGCCAATTAAATGTATTGTGCACAAAATTACGTTATGTTTTCCTACTGTTTTATCGGGATAATTTCATTTCATAAAATATGATTCATTCGAATCACTCAACATGTAACCGTTTAATATCGCCCGCAGCCTTAATTTATCAATTACAACATTAGTATCAAATTAAATAGATTAATTTTGAATTTACGCTCGTAGAATTAATTTGAAACACCAACGACAATGACTAAGGTTGACAGCACATTGCGCGCGAATACGCCACAGACAAAAAACGAAAGGCCGCGCGGAAAAAAATCCAAGAGGCAAAGATCCGGCGCGTACAGCCAGCCCCACACGTGGTCGGACACACGTCGAGCTCCAGAAATACACAACGTAAACACAGCAATATGTTCACAAGTAATGTAAAGAACACTCGGCCCGTTTTATAAATAGATAAATAAATAACTATCGCGCGGAACCGGAGCGGTTTCGGCGGCAAACGCGTTCGATTTTTGAACCGTTCAAAAAATAATACCAACAATGGAATGAAAATTTTCAAACGAATTTTAAATAGAGTAAATTAGACCGTGTAAGGTAAAAATAAAAATATTATTTTAATTAACTCGAAATGAAGTAGGCGGTTAAAATTAAATTGTTGTAGCGATAAATTAAAACAAATTTCGTTGCAAACAATTAAGATATGCGGTGAACTATTTAAATATTGAACACATTGAATTTCATTTTGATTCTCTCTTAAACGGGTTTGCAGCGACCATTCTGTGGAACGTTCCGAATCGTTGGGAATTTAAATAAAATTTAACGCGATAAAACTCGCAAAACGGTTTCAACTTCACAATGTGCGGTAGTTTTGTAAATTTAAAAATAAAAAAAAAAACTTTGTTCAATATCAAATGTTTTATTTTTTAGTAGCTATTAATAATAATGTGGGCATTAAAATATAATGTAATAAAATTTAATGTATTCAAATTTAACCATTAAATACACTCCTGTTCAGTTTCCAGGAATAACAATTTACGTGCATCTGGAATTTATTATGGACTTAGGACATCATCGCATCATCTGTGGCACACAATATCTTTACATATTATATTGCTGATGTATTAGCTACTAACCTTCGAAGTTTCAATCCATTTGGAAGTTTCCGCCTAAAAAATTACATTCAGGACGAACCTATACTTTCCAACCTCAGGAATAATCTAGATGTCATACAATAATCTCAACCTTCAAGTAAACCTTACGCTCCTTTGCAACTAGGTATAAGGAAAGACATGCAATAAAACACATCAAACATTTCGATAATGCCCAAAACAGCACTCTTAGAATATTTACATCAGAGCAATATCATCATAAAACGCGGCATCTGCATCTCGCAATACAGATCACATAAACTGAAGATCTTCGATTCGGGGCTAAAATTGTATCTGATATAAATAGGACTATGAGTATCATATAACATTTCGCAATTAACTTTTTATAACAGATAGAAGATGGCAAGAGAAGAGAGCAGCAGATTATGTTAAGCCACTACACCTGAAGAGTTTTGTCAAGTTTAGAATGTAGGACCTTGGACTAAAGGGGATGGTCATTTGTTAAGGATTGGATATAGAAATGAGTGGCTTTTGGCGTTTGTACTACAGGTTGAGATTTACATCTACATATTTGAATGAGCTCATAGTGACCACAATAATTGATGCCATATAAATTACAATGTTTTATTTTAACTTATGATACCTTACCTTATCTATTTAAAAAAAATGAAAATAATAATTTAAGTATAACATGGTCTAATCATCCTATCACAAACAACACTTTAAGAACACATCACGATATAAATACTTTTTTGAGTGAATCACTCGGATTTAACCAAATTCACTCAAGTCCAGTCCACTGCTGTTGAATTCGAAAGGATCTACAGGCCAATAGATATTCGGGACCGAGGTTGATTTGGGTTCCGCAGACCCCAATCAACGTCACGGCCAGATCTCGGGTTAATAAGATTTGATGTTTACATCACAGACCGGAGCGCCCAGTCCGTTTGTGTTAGATCATTCTAAGTGGAAATCTTTGGAACGTGCTGTACTAACTTATTGGCGTACAGAGCTACTATAACACGTTGGTCAGAAAAATATAGATAAGGATAGTTCAATTTAAAGTAAACCTACCTCAAATGAATGCTACCATCTCATGGATTGACAACACCGTATCAATAACAAGGATAGTATGGCTATAGATGATGATACTATTACATAATCAGATCAACCGGCGGCTTATTTTCTAATTTAATGTCTTAAAATTTCGTCTCTGCCTGCATTCTTATATCATAAAGCTTTTAATTTTGATATTTCATTGCATTCTATTTATCTGAAATCAATAAAAGAACACCATAGTCTTATACCAAGAATTCTCCAGACACGTGTAAGAAAAACAAACAAGTAGACATAAGGATCAACGACCCGAGGACCTCGGAATCAAGTTTACTCTTACCATTCCATTTGTAATAAATTTGAATCCGGATTTAATGTTATAAACATTCACAGAAATTATAATATCAAATTTGAAACTGTCGAATTTGAGTAAGGTGTCGTGTAAGGAAAACTACGCGACGCTTTAGATAAAAAACTTTTGTAAGAAGTGAATAATGGCTAAACTGTAAACAGACAGGTTTGATTTTATTTTAAAATGGTCATTGATTTTACTATTCACTTGATAAAAGGTGACGATGAAGTCATCAGAGGTAAACGTAACCTAGAAGAAAAAGATAATAATAACTCCTGCTAACAAAACCACATTGAAGTTAAATTTAAAGTACTTTTTTTTCCAAATCTTAATAGAATTGCTATCCAATCGGATTTTACAGGTATCCCATAAAATGTAATCTGAATTCGACTTTTACTAAGGCAGAGTCTCGAGCCATTGCCTTGTTCGAAAACATCGGATCGACATAAAAAAAACAAACTCGCTCAGCCCGTAGACCTTTGTTGTGGTGGTCAGTGCCTCGCGCGAAACGAAAATAAAGACAAAACGAAGCGGGAGGGAACAGGTCCTCGTGGAACCCGTTCTACCGCTTTTGACCACTTTACCGATCCCTGTCTGGCTACGAAACTATTCACAAAGGATTTTGAACCTTGACGATTACGAAATAAAACTCGAAATGGAACAGATTGGGACCCGGGTGCGTTTTTTATACGGCCGGAGCACAATTTGAAGACATTTCGATTTCCTTAGGAATCCAGGCGGACGGTCCGGTCGACACTTGCGCCGAAATTCTTGGAAATATCTGGGCCGCGATACGTCTATTATTGGATAGACGGACTTTCGATTTTTTTTACTGTTATTCAGTACAGTATATGTGAACAAAGGATTTGTCACGGTTGTTGAATGAGTTCAGAATCAAGAACTGTCAGTACGAATGACGAAGTTCTTTGATATGGATTGGTGGTTACAACTAATTATAGTCCTACAACCTGTTATAATAATATAATACTCCGATGAAACATAAAGGAAATACGTATTCAAATTCTATAACTCAACTGTAATTTATTATACTTAATTTTTCTTATGCTGATATAAGTTAAACTTATTACATTATAGAAAAGACAAATTGAGGTACGTTCACGAGACAAAACTTTTTTGGGTACTTAATTGGATAACCTTTTTGTTCTTCTTAAATAATGTTCGTAGCTGTTGCTTGCTTTTTCATCCATATGGTGTCTTTTTTAAGTAAAATTCCTACATAGTAAGCATCTACACTTTCATAATATGTACATCATTCTAAGAATGTTTACTGGGATTAGCATGAACCACAATATTCTTCACGATTCGATAAATAATAAAAAATACACAAGTAAGAAGTATTATTTCAAAGAAACAAAACAAAATTAAAAAGAAACCCTACTTAATATAGTTTTGAAAACCAACAACTGATCCGATTTTTAAGAAAATTTTATGCGACCACCTGTAAGACGATGACTTCAATAATTTCAAAATAGGTTTATAAATGACGGCGAAACGAGGTAACATATATAATAACAAATATTCAACCAAATCAAACATCCCCGTTTTGAAGCCGGTTTAAAAAACAATCTATACCATTTTCTTTAGAACCCAAGAGACAAATATAACAAAATAAATAAATAGTCTGTCCGAATCAACCTTTCATGTTGTTGCTCTAATACGGTACAGATTTTTCGGTGCCTACAAAATAAGCAACTTCAGAACTTTTTCTAACTCATAAACAACACATGGGTTCAAAAATAGATCCTATTTCAATGTCAAACGTTATTAGATACTTCCAAATAATCACGATGCATGGTGTACTGTAAAAGCATCCTTATTTCCAGAACACAGAGAAGGTTTTCCATCGACGCCCAAAGGTAATAAATCAGCTTTTGCTTTACATATACACGCTAAAAGCGTTATACAATTTCAACGGGCGACTTACGAGCGAGTCTATGTTTTAAAAGTCCATTACGGGAGTCGAGAAAAATAACGCGCCTATAAATAACTGCGCATGCATGCACCGCGGTGCAGTAACCAGAAATTCCTCCTCAAGGCCAACACGCCGCCCGGGGAACATATGGACGCAAAAAGAAACGAGAGACACCGACAATGCCACCATTTAAACAAGACCCCTTGAAAACGGCAGGCTCCCTTTAACGCAACGGCCGGAATGAGAGCGCAAGGTCGCGGAGGGATCAAGTTACGCCGGCGACGGGGACCCAGCGTAAGCTGATCCCTCGAGTCCTTTCGATTTGGTTTATTTAGTTAGCGCGGACGGACGCGAGGTAGGTCTCGGCGATTGCGGTACAGTCACCCCAAGAAAAGGTCCCTTGTGGTCAGTGACCAAAGACGAGAATAGCGCATGTACCTGGCCTCCGCGCGTACGGTGACGTCACGACTCGAATGCCCCGTGTAAACACCGGCCTTTTTTCATGTGGTGCATTACCCTCGCATCCCTGGCCATGTAAGGCAACCTGGTTCGGTACTTAGATCGGAGCATAATGTAAGAGACGCCGGGAATTTTTTCGATCGGCTCGCAATAACATGATATGAACATTGATGAGGAAAAATTGCAGCCTTTAATGGCAGCTATCTATATCTAGATCTTGCGAACAGCATCTGCGGAACGTTGCGAGATTTATTTCGAAATTATGAGAAAAATGTCGTTCGGATCACCAGTCGGGGTCAACGGACCGAATGTATTGAGCGAGAGAGCTAACAGAGTTTTAATCATAATTCAGTTTTAAAGTGAATCCGCTTCCTTGAGCGAAAGCGTACACAGCACTTAGGAGATTAAAAGATTATCTGAAGTTGGAAGGGAACAGAAGCTTTGCTATGGGGTTTAAGATTACACGCGGGCCATAACTCGACCTTATCTACTGTCAGCTGCCCTCCAGACGGACCTAAGCAAACATGCACTCAAGCCACACGCAGTTTCACTGTTACTTCTTACTAAGTCTTCATAAGGAAATCGCTAAAATTATCACCGGAATTTGTTTTAGCTGGATCTTTTATAGCTACAATTCACGTTCCTAAAGTTTTAAGATGAAAATTATTAAAATTTCTTTGAATTGTCGCAAATCTTGTCAAACATGTTTATAGGTGGTAGAGAATCACATCCTTTCACAGCTCTTGCTGCACTTCTAAGGCCTCGCTCACCCCGGCAAGTACCACCGCCCTAAATCCAGTACCCAAAGTCGGCATAGAATAATGTATGCATGTTTTTTTTTATTCTGGATGGTCATTCCTACCCTCTTTTCTTCTTTCTCAATCCTTTACCCTCCAAATCCCTAATTTGTTACTGACCCATCCTACCCAATTAACCTGTTTTATCCAATTTCCCAGGCTGCCAACGCACCCAAGACTCTTCGGATGTTGTGTGCCCATGGTCGACGAGATCGCTTAATATCAGTGAACCATCTGCTCATTTGTCATCCATCTCATAAAAAATTAAATAATTAACAAATTACTTACTTCGTACAACTTGTCAGTAAGGTCGCTACCAGCATTTTCTTAGTGAGAAGTTATGTATATTTATTACTATATTATATATATTACTATTGCTATTATCTGCGACTTTGTCTAGATAGAGTTTAGTTTTAATGTATCCTTAAATGAGGATAAGTTCTTGCTGGCATCAGCTCTTAACAAAAGCACGTATTCCGCGTATAGTATCTACCAATCGCGCGTAAGAGTATCTACCAATACGCAAAAATAAAGAACACCAAAAAAATTGAAAATTATTGTTTTGTGTTCTATTACATTTTCATCTTCTATTAATTTATAAATACCTTCGACCCACAGACACAATTGGTTCCGAGGTTTTATGCATATAGACAGATTAGTTATTGAAATGTACGAGACATCTTACTAACAGACGCAATATAACAATACTGTAGAGTCTTCCCAAATCCTACTTCTTGTCCTCGTATCTGAAACTGGGTTACATGAATAAAAAACTTTCCAAACTTTGAAGCTTTTAATACTAAAATCTCCTTTAAGACTAGTATCAAAATCAACTACATTTGTACACTATGCCCTTTTTCCAAGTCAGTAAACGTTGGAAGAGCACTGGGCGATCCCAATTTATTTACTTTCAATTCCACGTCCAATCCACTTAGGAAGCGGCCTACGTTAAGGAATGTTTATGGATTGCCATTATTATTATTTGCAAATTTACATCGGCCGCCATTAAGGTCGTTATACCGAACGGAACAAAAGAGGGTTCACAGCCATTGTAGGGGGTAATATTTGAGCAAAATTAAGCAACAAGTCCCTACGTAAATTAATAAGGGCGCAACGATCGCGGAATTGCAAAAAATCGTGTCTATATGAACTGAAGTAATTAAGACGAGCGGTCGGTCCAGACTGATATGAGTTAGGGACCTTTAAGAAGAGGGCCTATTCATATCTAAAGATCAGCACTATGTGGTCAGCGTTTATGTACTTGTAAAATGAGATTTTTTCCAAAAAAATTACGTGTGAAGTGAGATAATTTAATTGCTTCATGATCATACTTTTACAGCATACTGTGGAACCTTTAAAGAGGATTCTTGTTTAAAGGTCAGCAACACTTATGACGGACCGTTGTCCATGAGCAGGTTCTTTACGCCTGATGAATAAGTTTTTTACAAAAAAAGTTAAGTATGACAAAAAAAAGATGTCAAAATCGAATATTCATTAAGCTATATTTACTTCCATCTTGTTTATTGTCATAGTTTAGTTTCGATTTCGATGCTAGCTTATCTTAAACTTACCAGTTACCGGACGACGGTCGGTTCAATTTAATTTGATCATATCAAATTTTTTTACAATGATTATACTGCGATTAATACATTATGATTTAAACAATCTAATGCAATATATCGAGATTAGATCGGCAATAATGACGACCCCATCAATTGGTTTGCAAGGAAATAGCATGGCTACCATTACAGAATCAGTTGTCGCCAACGGGATTTTAAAACTGACATGGAATTTAAAACCAATTTCATATATTTAGGACCAGGAAGTCGTTTCCAACTACCCTCAAGTTATTAAAGACCCAAGCATTAACCTTGTCGGTATTGCAAGGAACTAACACGGACACCATTGCGATCAGTTATCGCCAGCAGAATTTCTGAATTAACACGGAATTAAGAACCGATTTCTTATGTTTAGGACCGCGATCAAATTTCCAACTACCCTCAAGATATCAACGATTGTCACTTACTATTGACCGATCCGCTCGCTCGTTAGCCTCCAAAAAGAGACTTGGTTGTAAATTTTAAATCAGCGCCAAAGACGTAGTATACAGGGGACTCGTTGCAATCGACCGACCTGACGTCAAAGTTGGATTTATCGCCAAACGAAATTAACTCGGGCGTTGTCGCATCGAGATTTATACGAAGGAAACCGACTTATTTTTGTGCTCCGGGTTTAATTTTGCTTTACGACATGTTTGACGCCGGCACGGAATTTAAGACGCACTCACACGCCGCACCACCTATAAATCTCCATTTATAAGCAATACTTAAAAGCTTACTTTGTTTCTCGCCTATTAGCGTGTTAATAACCTCTGTATGTACATACATACCTTCGTGAAGAACTATATTTGTGAAGGGATGGAAACGACGACGTTTGCTTACATTGTAAGAGCTATAATAATTATCTTCAAAGAAACGCACAAATGTAACGTGCAAAAGAATTTCAACAAAGGAAACCGACAGAACGCAAATGCTAAGAGCGAATATTTGAAAGTGTTTAAATCCCAAGACGTTGACTTTGAAATGACTACTGAATGGAATAATGAAAAAGATTTGAAATGAACATTTAATATTAGTTCATTCAAATTGGTTTGTGAATCTATTTATAATTAAATAAATGACTATGTTTCTCTTACATATCACATAGCTCCTCGTAATAGAAGATGGATACAAAAGATACACGCTTAGCAATAAAAATAGTAAGCCTAGAATCGTGCTCACGACAAAAAGCTCGGCTTCACATACTTGCATGAATGACTCAAATGTATCAAAAGATGTAAATACATTAATTCATTAAAGTACAGTTTGTTTCATTGTTCATTCAAATAATGCACGTAATAAAGAAGAGAAATTCTCGATCAGAGAGAGCGAATAGATTTGAATGACAAAACACGTTACAATACAAATGCAGGGATAACAATTAACATCAGAATGCTCTATGGTAGATACTATTTATGGTCTATTTTATCTAACTCTTTAATTTCATAATCAGGTCAAAATTAGGCGTTATTCTAACTATAACGACAATATTCATATATCTAAGGCAAAAATAAATAATTAGCATCTATTTACAATAGACAAATGCTTTCCTATGCTAACCATACCAATAAAATTAGATTTAACTAGCGGATGCCCGGTGTGTGCCTGTGTGTGTATATACTCCGGATTTTTGTCTAAAACCATCTTCGTTAGACATCGGTGAGACAGTTTCAATGTCTATAAACGACATAGATACAAACAATTTTGTATTTTATATATATAGATTAAATCTGCCGAATACTTTAACTCGTATTATTTAAAATTTGAACAGTTGCATGGATTTTTCTTATATTTAATTTTTTTTTTCTAAATTTTAAATAGACAATAAAACTTATACTTGAGAATAATACAAATAAATCCCTCAAGAAAATAACCGCTTAAGCAACATATAAAATTAAAATGATTTTGTTAAATCATATGCTGTTGATTTTGCGGAAAACATCAATTAAGTTATCATCATATTATTCTACGTAATGTAGGAAGACATTTTACTATGTTAAATGTTAAAGTACTTGGACTCTCCAACAGTTTCAGCCTGCGTTCATTTGTCTTATCTTAAGGTCTTATTGTCCTTATCACAGCATCTCAATGAGAGGTCGGTGGAGAGGAAATCACAAAGTTGCGTCAGGATGTTATCACAACAGATGTAGTAGGATCATAAAATTCAACCTGTCTGTAAAGTTACTTATTAGTTTATAAGGCATTTGATTTTTAACGACTGTTTTAAGACACTGGCGTGGGTGTGGGAGGTACATTTTTTTATAAAGGCAAAGGTTGAAAAGCGAGCAGACGGTTCACCTGATGGTAAGTGTTTTGTCGCCATGGACACACA
>DWHK01001313.1:0-11377 GCA_018247855.1 Graphium androcles
GTAAGAAGCTCAGCGGTACTAATATATTTTTTATGATTTTTTTCAAGTAGTTTTTTTTATATATTAATAAATATATATCTGTTATACTGCTTTAAATGTGTTTTTTTTCTATAGTGAGTTTCATCTTTTGTTTGTTTGTAACGAGTTTACGTTTTAATTCCGTACCGAACATCTTACAATTAGATATTCGTTATCATCCAGAAATGAAGAACTGTGTTAAAAAAATAAAAAAATAGGATTCAGTATTTCGTCTAGCGTAACAACGTAGCTTATGACTTGATTTATCTATAACATGCCGCGTGGAATACATAAAAAAAAGGGACCGGGTAAAAATTCAATATCCCAAAAACACTTTTCCCGAGTAATTTTATTCAGGTATTAAAATAATTACATTTACCTGTTACTTCAACTCCATCCATATATTTCAAGTACCCATTTACGCCATTAACATGATCGAAACCACGAGTAAAATCTGTTTTCGTTAGAAAATAAACGTACACCGTTTTATTTGGCCAGCAATGTACCGCGCCCCCGTACCGGTGGGAGACGTGCGTGTGATAAATATACTTATTTCATGCTTCACATTACGTTTTATGTTAGAAATGGCGGTCCATTTATGGAGAACTATGTTCATTGATGTTGAATTTTTAATGTGCCCTCAGCTCCAAATTTAATATAAGCATTCAGTTCAAAGATCATTAACAAATTGCTAAAGTAATCTTTGCATACGTGGTAATATATTGAAATTAAGTATTTAATCGTATGTCCATCTACAAAGTACATTTACTCTGCTATTATATATATATAAATGCCGAGGCGATTTGTTTTTTGTTTTTTATGCATTCACGACTTAATTTTTAACCGCTAAAATACATTCACGAACATTCAATTGATCATTATTAAATCAAAATATTCTTTTCCTACACCTTTCCATTCCCATTTCTAATGATATCCGAAACTGGCAACGCACCAGGATTTCTTCAGACGTTGTAAGTTTTCATGGGGGATGGCAATTACTACGTATCAGGCAAACCGTCAGCTCGCGCCTACTTTTGTCCATAAAACAACGAAATGATATTTTCCAAGAAGGTAAAACACCGTGATCTATTCGTATATCTATGTAGATATACAAATATAGATATACAAATAGATCAAATGTATAAAAAAGTTAACTTCTATTTATTTAAAAAAACGCTGCTCCGACTATAAGCTCCACAGTTTGTGTTGCAAGGACGATATGAAACAATTATCTGTAGGCCATAAAAATAATTGTTAATAATAATCGGATGGGAATCGAAGCCACGACCCGCGACGCCGATGCCAACGGCTAAGCAACTGCGCTAACCAGTCATCTTTGCCTCACCATGCATAGCAAAAGGCCGTCTCATAGATGCCATAATACTTCCCAGATTTAGTCACCTAAGTATTATTAAAAGTTAAAATTGTTACAATTGACTATTGATACATATTACATTAATTCATGTTCCTTATGGCAGCATCGGCGAAGGCGGCGTCGACCTCCGTCCCGTGAACTTTTTGCCCCACGCTTAACCGTTCCAACTAACCGTGAAATTAAAGCGCGATTTTTCGAAGAAACAATTCCTCGTACGTACGAAACATTTAATTTTTCCTGTTCGGGTCGGATGTTTAATTTTTTTTGTTCGTATAAATGTATATTCTTTTTTGGTTGTGTCTCTCTACCTACTAACGTAATTAAGGTTATTTCGATTCGGAATTTTCGAATCAAATGTTTGAGGTCAATTTTGTTGGAGATGAAAATTAGTCGGTGGGAATGTTTCAGGTTATAAATGCGGATGTGTAGAATATATACTGACGGTACTCGGTTTAAATCTCAATTTAAAAAATTCGCATTAGACTATATTATTTTTTATAGAGAATGATTTTCAGTTTTTGCATAGGTCCTTAGGGGTAGCCGAGTGGGGATTCTTACCCACTTCTGTTCCTAACCCCTCCTACCCGTTGAACTTAATAATCTGATATCCAGGGTTTGCGGTTTGTTTGGTTTTTCGAACGTTTGTGAGTGCCCATACACGCCAACATTACCCAATGTAAATACATATTACAAATTCTGCATTTATAAAATAAGAAAAACAATATATTGTCTTCTTTCATAATGAATATGAATGTAAATTAGCTAACGATGGTTTAACTATATAATGTAAGAAGCGAACATTGGAAAAAAGTAAAAGAAATAATTTAATTTTCTAGTAATGAACAATTAATTGAATGGTAATTAAATTTTTATTGAATATGTCGAGTACGTCGTCTGTAAGAGAAATGAAGGTGACTTTCGAAAGAAGTTGATGGTAATTTATAGAAATTTAAAGAATTTTGTAAAAATATCGTAAACAAGTCTGTTGTCCTTCTTACTGGTTATTAAGACCATAAAAATTTGTGATTTCGCCTAAAATTACTTTTAATTTTTTATAATTCCTTCAGACTTATAGATAGTTTTTCAACATATTTAAAAACGGGCATGTTTTTGATTCATATGAATGTTTTTTTAGATGTGAGTTATCATCACATACGACGACATATCGTTGCATAGCATTTTTTTTAAATCAATGCATTTTTGTCTCAATTGCATTGATTTAAAAATCGATATTGTGACAAAAAAGACTGGTGTTATAAATTTAACGCACATATGTATCAATGTGTGAGTCTATTGCATCCCGAAATACTGAAGATATTTTGATTAAGTTTATTGTTTGAAAATGTTTTATCTAAAGTCTGACTTTTAATTCGACGGAATTTCGAAATTTCAGGAGTATTACTAACATTGAAACATTTTCACCAAAAACTGAAAGCATTTTAGCAAAATTAAAATATACTTTTCTTGGTTGGTTGGTTTCTTGCTTGGTTGGTGGTTTCAATTTAAAAAAGACTTAAAATTACTGATAACTCAAAATTTTAATCAGATTTTTTATTACCATATTTTTCTAATACAGAAATCCAATAATCCATAGGTTGCAAACCTTTTTTAGGAAAACCTCTTTGTTTCAAAATCTTCACTTCTTGTAAGAGTCAATATAACAAGATGGCAAACCTAAAATTAAAAAATTATTCACGCCACGTCATTTTATGCCTGTCATGCATGTCATTCGGCTTCTACCTACTCTGAATGCTAGAATGTTC
Organism: Graphium androcles; assembly: GCA_018247855.1. Classification (NCBI taxonomy): domain Eukaryota; kingdom Metazoa; phylum Arthropoda; class Insecta; order Lepidoptera; family Papilionidae; genus Graphium; species Graphium androcles. Next base: position 3,157 of record DWHK01001313.1, read on the forward strand.
TAACGGTGTTTGTTGCGATTTATTGTTCAGTATTAATTTCCTGTTTTGTTTTTGATACATTCATACTGTCTTCTCCTAAAGCTTTTTTTGAGGGCTTTACAACGGGACTAAAGGCTCATTCAGGAAATATTAGCCATATAGAAATGAAGAAGGGTTTTTAAAAGAGAGTTTGTTAATTTTAAAGTCGAAGAAGGGGTTGGAAGATTATCACAATGAGATGACTGTAGAAGAAATTGAAGAGTGGTTTGGACAAATAGCATTACCTGAATTAAAAGCAAATTCCATACTTGTCATGGACAATACACCGTATCATTCCCGGAAAATGGAAAAAGTACCTGCTTGGAGTAAATCTGATATTCAAAGTTGGTTACTATCGAAAAGGTTTGATTTTAGCGAAATAATGCTAAAAGCAAATTTGTTGAAAATATAAAAAAATTATGTGCTGTGCTCCGACTGTCCCCATACCATTGTGAGCTCAACCCCATAGAGCTGATACGGGCTCAAGGCTGATGGATAGCGTGTGTGATTCTTTTATAATCCAAGTCGATGATGATGACAACAATGATGATGATGATGATATAAGTGATAATAATTATAAATATTTTCATTTAAGAAATATTTTGTTATACTCAGTTTTTCCATTTAGCCATTAAAAATTTACATAGTGGTTAGTGCGCATTGAATGCACGTAACATACGCTATTTACAATGTCATACGAGTACATATAGTTACTTAATTTTGTTTCATATTTTTCATTATTGTGTATGAAAAAATTTAAATCAGAAAAGGTTTATAATATCCGAATTGTCAAATAATGACAACTGTCGTAATTCCGACCGATTAAAAATCAGACTAGAGTATTTTCGTAACAATAAAACAAAAGTAGTTCAGCAGTTTAATGATTATCATATATTGGTGTTCATATACGACAGTATCACTCAGTATCAGGTAAACCATCTGATTGTTTGCCAACTTGCTAGCATATTTTCTTTATATAAGAAAGTATACTAAATTTTGTATTCAATAACATTCAATAATATTCAAAAACAAAAACATATTGCTATAATAAGCAAAAAACAAATACTTCAAGAGATCCGGTTCTTTTTAATTTAATTATTTGCAATTATGGCCTCTGTCATATAAATGTACGTTGTTTTGATCATTTTTTTGTGTTTCCACAGCTGATAATTTCGGAAAGTAGGTCAGCTGGGTTGTTTCCTTTTGCATCATAATTAAGAGCAATTTCGATTGAAATGTCTGCAATAAAAATCGTTTTGGGATATCGCATTTAATTGTTTCTCTCGATATTACCGCTACGTTGTAGGCGGGAGATGACGTTTTGAAATTGCCATGCTCCAGTTTTTTAGCATAAGATAAGATAGAATTCGAAGAATTTTCTTTTTGTCGTTTGTCATGGAACAGTGCTTTTTATTTGATTTGGTTCCTTCACTGAGGACTCCGCTACCTCTAACCAACACTACAGTCTGTTCATCAGTATTTTTAGCTATTATATTTGAATTATGTGACAAATTTCCAGCATGCCTACTAATGCCTAGTAGCTCTCGAAACAGATAGAGGGGAATACATATTTAGAATTATGGTACCTATAAATGCTGCACGAGCTATATGTAAGGTGCTGTTCTCTCCAGTTCTCTTGAGGTAATCTCTTTTATCTACTTCTCCAACTGCTGAATAGTTCCTATATTGCATATGGTGACTTACTTCATTGACAAATATATTGCAAACATGCAAATGACAACAAAAAAAATAACATGTTGCAGGTGATTAATTGTTTTTTTTTTTCTAAAAAACAGGCCTATAGTTATTGCCGCACGTTTATGAGTGATAAAAATGAAATCATTAAGTTATTTTTTGAAACAAACGTGACTCTAATTCTCGGTGTGGCAACAATGCAAAAACATGTGACGTCATCTAAATGCATTCAGCTGTTTTTAAAAAAAAGCGGTGCACCCGATTCCGGGTCTCTTTGTTCACGATTGAAATGCGCCGCAGAGAATGCGCCTCCAAATGACTCATTGCACCTGATCTAATAACCCATCGATCATTCTTTACGCTGTCGCTTGTACGGTCAACAAATTAGACTTAGCAACATATCTCAGGACAAACCTGGAATATTAACAGCAACAAATAATATTTACCAATATTATAATAGCGAAATGTATATAGTTTGGATTTGACGTGAAACGTCATACCTACTCATTGTTCATAGTTTATCGTCAAATTCAGCATATATGTATGTTGTCTAAGTACATGAAAAAATTCTATGTCCTCTGACAACTTGTATGCTAAATATAATTACATAGTCTTCTGCGTTGCATCTACCAAAAAAATACTATTCACGAGGGATAAATTAAAGGGTTGTAAATCATTATACACACTCAGTCTATGGTTATGAATATATTGCAAGATGGTGCAGGGACAACGCAAGGATTTCGAAAAAAATCTTGAATCCCTAAATAATTATTGACTAAATCTACATTAACAGGAGTTAAGCCGCGTGCAAAAACTATTAACAAATAAAAGAAACCAACCTAAAAATCACATAAGCGTACTCCCTTTGAGATAATGGTGCGAAAGCTGGTTGCATTTCCGCACTGTATGGAAACCATTCACTTAACCTACGGGATTTAAAATTCGAATATGGAGATGTACTTTAATAAGTTGTTATTATCAAAGAAATGCCTCCGTGGCATGGTGATATAGAGTCTAGCTATTCGAACCAAGGCTCATGGGTTCAAATCCCACGAAGGGATAACAACATTGTGTTGTTGTTTCTTAGTCGGGTGAGGGGTATGAATATGGGCTGATCACCCGATTCCCTAAAAATAAAGATGCTCCTTGCGTTGGATGGGCATGTAAAAAGTCGATCCTACGCCTGATCGCTCTCCGGTGTCGTATCGAATATCCGTCCCATTGTGCTATGAGAGTAAAGGGACAGATAGTACATATATGTATCTATAACTAGTCTGGCTATAAATACTGTTACACAAAAACTTTTCTTTTTTCAACTTTTTAATTATTTTAAATTCAGAACACGTATATTATTTTAAAAACTTCTTACGATTTTGCGCCATTTCACATGTTTTTTCGTGTTCATTATTAAATTACAATATGGAATGGGATGTTAAGGAAAATAGGATTACAGGGATTGCCTTGCACAGTTGGTGGGGACTCTGCACCTGGTCACAAGGCACGTACTACCCAAGCTTGGCTTGTAACCAACGTTCCGGACTCTATAAGAGCTGACGACTGGCCTCAATCTAGCCCAGACATCAACCCTTTAGACTTCAAATTATGGTCGGTTATTGAGGACATAGCATGCTCTAAACGACACGGTAACATTAAGACTCTTAAAAAATCTTCGGAGCCAGCAATGGCGAAATTTCCCTTGGAAATAGTGCGTAAATCCATAGATTCGTGGCCAAATAGATTAAAGGCCTGTATAAAAGCCAAAGGTGGCAATTTCGAATAGAAAATACTTTTTAATTTTTCTATAAATATGTAGGTATAAATTTTCGTAATATTACATTACTTCATTAAAAAAATCATTTTCATTTGTAACAGAACTTATGGTCGGACTAGGTAATTGCATTTAGCTTGTATGAAACTTTATATATGATTTAACTTTAATAATTAAAATAATACAAATTGATTCTGATATTAGCCTTCACCTGACCCTTGCTCGTGTAATACATTATTTTATTTATGAGCAATTAACCGCTTAAGATCAGGTGAGCTGTTTGTGCCCTTGTATATTTGACACAAAATTACAAAAACCGATTTTTAACGCCTTAATGTGTACGTGACATATTTTTTCCATGATGTTGGTTTCAAAAACAAACTACTTAACGGATTTTTATGAAAATTCTATCTACCGCACTTAGGATATCTCCTTTTCAACAAAAAAGACTCACCAAAGTCGGTTCATAAAGGACAAAGAAAACCCCGAACACACATAAAAAAAATATACGATGGAATTGAGAAACCTCCTCTTCTTCTTTGAAATCGGTTAAAAAGTATATTCACCCACATTTTTTCACCAACACTACTTTTGCACAGCTAACTAAAAATATAATCAATAAAAAAAAACACGTCATAGAATTATATACACGCAGACACAATATGAAAACCGCAATGAATTTATTTTTGCAGAAATAAAGAGATAATGGTGCTTGATGGATTGTCATTATTTATTTTTATCGTATGCTGCATATATATAAAATAAATTGATTTATTATCATAGATCGATGAAAAGGATATCATATTTAACATATTAGCTATCGGATGAACAGTCCGTATGATCCTTACCTATCATCATCCAATTTAAGAGCTGTGCTCTTGTCGGTGGAGTGCTCGCCATGTCTCTCTCTCCCTTGCCAGTGACTTAACTTCCTGGTACGACATGACGTTTATCTTCTCCTTCACTTTAGTAAAGTAGCTTCGTCTAGGTCTTCCCCTTTTCTTTTTCCCTCTATCTTTTCCTCAATGATGTTCGCAGTTCGCAGACGCATGCACTCACGAAGTGTTATATATGTAATGTATACATTATACCTTACTATCCCTGGAACCGATCCTATGCCTTGTCAGCGTATTCGGGAAACTCTGGACATTATTGAATTAGAAATCAGTTCGTCACTAGTATCCAGAACGGTAACAATTGCCTATAAACTGAATCTTTATTATTTTCGTAAAAGTTATTTTATTTTAAAACTTTGATCAATATGTTAATTTGTGTACCCAAACAGATATTTTTAAAAACCGCCCTTAATTCTAATCCACACGCACACACGCACGAACGCTCGCTCGCACGCACGCAAGTACGTGCAAACATACACATAAAATATTGAAAATAAGGGGATAACCACTGAAACAGTGAACGATCCAAAGATACATCTCATACTTTCAGAGATTAAAACGAATCAAATGTATTTTTGAGAAGTCGATTAAGTTTATTGAGGTGACCTACGTTCAGGTCAAAGTAGCGCACGTCACCATAGTCAATTATTGGGAACTTTAGTTTTCTTGGTCAAAACATTTTTGACCTTATATACAGAATTCTTTCTGACAATAACTGACGATTTGACTTTTCCAACTTAGTGCCATGTCAATGACCAAACAAATAATGAAATTTATAAAAATAAAAAATAAAATCGGAGAAAGAATACCACCCAGACAGACGCCACTTGTTACGCCACTTGTTCGCCACACAATTAAGGTACCTTGACAAGAGCTCACTGGTTCCTAACGCCCCCAAAGGTAAGAGGAAAACCATTCCAGAACTTCATCGGATATCATTAAGAAGGAAAGGATAGATAGGAGAACACGACCAGGGCCCTTACTTTGACTTAGACATTGTCCATTCCACTGCTTCTATCCCAGGGCACTTTGAGGGGGGCAGTGGTGATACTATGGCCAGGTCTAAATCTGGATTGTAAGAAGTTAATAAAATTGTTAAAAACACAACGTTAGAAATTTGTTTGAGGGCGAAGGACTCTAGTAATTTTGATAGAAAGGGCAATATTGAGAACATATATGAACGAAGGAAACAGCTCTAAAAAAACGAACTTCTCTACAACTTTAAACCCCTTATCCACCCTCATAAATTTTGAAAAACGCCGGTATCAATTTCAAAATTCCTTTGTGGGTTCTTATGGCGTAAGCGCTAGGCACTTTAAGCTCTGCGTAGAGGATTTGTCAAGACCATCAAATATAATGTATAACATTCATTAGCTACATAATTGAACAAAAATTTTGAACCAAAGTTTCTCTCTTAATATAATTATGAATAGTGAAAGGCACGTTAATTGATAATGTTTTATTTGTTAATTTTAATATTTAGTTAGTTATGGATTTAACATTTTTTTATATATTATGGCCTGATTATAATAAACCGTGAAATCGTGAAAAACCCGTTAAATTTATGTTAAAGCCGTAATTTTCTCTCCCTTCCCATTAATCGAATTAGTTTCATGCGATATTATGCAAATTAAGGAATGTATCACTCAGATTACAGTTGTTATTAATGCAGGGATACGTTTAAAGCAAATAAGGAATATTCGTGGATTATCTTGTTGTATTAAATTTGCATTTAAACTACAAACAATATCGATAAATTTCCTACATAAATATCATGGGTTAAAATTTCAACACCATGTTATTCAAAAGTCTTTGTCATAAATCGTTCATTGTCTTATTTATAAATATAGGCTTAACGGTTTACCTATTAAAATGTTATATTTTGCCTTGCAAAAGTTAGAGCACAAAATTTTATTCCCTGGATATCTAGAGGGAGTAAGTGTTACGTTAAATCCAGTTTTTGGAGTCACAACTAATTTCTCTACAACTTAATTATGTAACTTTTTCATAGACCCAAAAATAACAAAATGATTGAGGAAAAAAGACAGAAAATTGGGCACGTATTTTCTTTTATTCGTTTTCTTCCCCTACTGTATATTCCCATATTAGTTATTAATGTACTAGCAGTTAGGTAGATGAAGATGTCGCGGATCGTGAGTTCAATTCCCACTCGGAACAATTATTTGTATGACCTACATACTGATGATTGTTTTAGATTTGAGTGTTTGTATGTGAGAAATGTATGTACGGAAAGGCATAGGGTTACATATATACGACATACACTATAATAAGACACAATAATAAAATAACAATAATATAAAATTGGAAAAAAATATTTGAAATAACTTACATTATAAGCTAAAAAAAAAAAGAAAATGTGTAAAATATTATTATTGAAGGGCAACACAACTTTCTCAACGCAACTGTCAATGTCAAGCCAACAACAAAACATTGTTTAATATTTACGATTGATATTAAAAGTGGTTGTAGATTGATATAAGATAATTTTGTATATTAAATAAGTAATTACATAGTCATAAAGTAAGATAGAATAAATACATGGTCAGAAGAAAAGTAATGAATAGAAGACAAAAACATACGACTACAGTTATTGTGAATATATGACCAAAGATAAGATTTGAATAGGAAAAAAAAAGGCACAGACCTTTTCTTTGAAAAATTTTATGCTCTACAATTTTCCTACAAAACTATTATGTCTAAGTATTACCGTTCTCGGGTAACTGCAAAAATTATTGCAAATATTAATAATACATTTATTGTTTTTTTAACCCTTGCCGGGGGTTACTAACACTGAACCTTTACAACCTGTTAAAACCTTTACAGGTTGTTTCTGTATCTTCTAAACTACATTATATCCAAAATGGAAAGTTGTATGGCAAAATTTTAATTTCAATACTTATTTGACTGGACTATAAATAAGATATTAAACCAAATAAAACTGAAATATTCATGTTGCAATTTCAAGTTTTTTTCTCTTTTTACATGACACAATGCTGACTTTTATTCAGTAAATAAGTAAAATTTGTTTATTTTTATTATTTATTTCTACTAGTGGGAATAACAATCCTCATACTTAAAAACTGATATGTCTTTTGAATATGAACGCTGGCTTATACACAAGCTAAATATTCATGGAGTCTTAATTTTATCATATTTTAAAAACTTTGCTACTTCGTAAGTTATTTCTACACCCTCTGCTCCCGTTTCAAATCTGTCGAGTATGTATGCTTCAATGTTTTATAGTTTGCTATATGTTGTATTGCATATACTCAAAGTATTTTTTTAATATGAATAACCCCGCATGTTATCTTTCATCTTATATATCATTAAATGATGTTAGTGTACTGTACGAAGATTATAAAAGTGAAAGTTTTTATTTGTTTCTGCATCACGCAAAAACAGATGAATAGATTTGGATTATATTTGTCACACAAATAATATATTGGCTGTATTAACATATAAGTTGGATTTTGAACAAAAAAAATGGAAACAAACGCGGGTGAAACCGCGGGGAGCAGCTAGTACCATTATAAAACGAATAAAGTATAGAATAGTTAAGATGGTAGTTCATAAGTGTGGATACGATGATGTCTCCAACTTAATCATGTCTCTTACAAATCTACATGTACATTTATACAATTAAATTAAATTAGAGTGTATGTTTGTAATAATAAAATAACCGCATTTTACTACATGCATATGAATGCATACACGGTACGTATACCAAAATAACATTTTTTACAATTTTTGTATGTCTGTCTGGCTGTTTGTTCCGTCTAATCTTTAGAACGACTGGAACGATTTTGACGGGACTTTCACTGGC